>JAPYYM010003650.1:0-10909 GCA_028534135.1 Potos flavus
TTATACTATGTCTAACATACTTAATGAGACCGCCGGTTCACTCCTTTCTCTTGGCTGGATGTTAATAACTTGTGTTCGGAATTCACCAAGGGTCATGGGATCACAGAATAGAGCTCGGGAGTAGACCAAGCCCGAGTCCTAGGATTGCTGAGGGGAGCGTGGGGCCTACGGGCGGTGCTTCGTGCACACCACCAGCACCCACACTGAAGAGGCAGCTCTCCTCTACTGGTTTCAACCAAAATCAGTTGAGAGAGCATCAAATTGTCCATCTTCCTCTGCAATGAAGAGAAGGCAGGGGGCAAAAATTTAAGGAACATTATTTGAAAAGAGTCACTCCTGCTAGATTAGAATGGGGCAAGGATGATGAAAGGTACAGGTATATTTTCCTTACCTAAGTTCCAGGTAGAACTAAGGTAGAAGACAGACTTGGAGCAGAGATATCACAAAAGCCCTGAGCTTTCAGGCTAAAGGAAATCCCACTGTTCCAGAGTTCTGAATTTTGTTACCTAGACTATCATCAAAAAAGGGGCTAGTACTGGAAAGAAAGAATTTCCCAGTTCCCACAGCTTAGAACATTGGAATTGGTGACACAGGATGTCCAGAAAGGATAAAGGGAAAAGTCATTCAGCCAGACCTGGATAAATGGCCTCATGGATATCATGGATGGATGGATACCACGGATGGATGGATGGATGGATGGATAGATGGATGGATGAATGAATGGGGAAGGGTAAGCAAGAAGAATAAAGATACGGATCTTGCTTCTTACATTTTTGCCTTAACAACAACAACAGCTTTCAAGACTGGGTCAATTACAACTGGCGGAAGTCAGACAATGGAGATTGTTAGTTCACAGTCTACTCTTGATAATTTAGGGTGAATGATATAAAATATTTACTCAGACTACTGGTTGTGTGTGCCTCCTATTCCCACTATCAGGTAAGACAGGTCCAGAGAATGTTCAACAGATTACAAACTGTCACATATATATTTCATATAATAGAACCATCACCCAAAAACAAAAACAAAAGACACTGAATACTGTGAATATCTCCATTTGACAAATGGGGAAAGGAGAATATCAAGAAATTACAAATATTGCCCAGTGCTGAGTAGGTAATTGGAAGAGGCTGGTTTCTAAGTCAGAGTTCCAGACTTCAAGAGTCCTAAACCATAGGCGCTCACAGAAGGTAATATCCCCGGGCGCCTGGGTGGCTCAGTTGTTTAAGCAACTGCCTTCGTCTCAGGTCATGATCTGGAGTCCCAGGATCGAGTCCCATCACACTCCCAGCTCCATGGGGAGTCTGCTTCTCCCTCTGACCTTCTCCCCTCTCATGCACTCTCTCGCTCTCTCTCTCAAATAAATTAATTAATTAATTAAAAAATAAATTTAAAAAAAAAGAAGGTAATATCCCCTCTCTCACTCTTCTGCCCTACACTTACATTTAAAGAGCTGAGCACAAGAAATTTTTGAAAGTTGGGTTTTAAGAGAATTTAAGGATTTCAATTCTCCATGCACTTTCTACCCCCAAATTATTATTGGTAATGCAGATTTGGGCCTATACGCGACCTCATGGGTCTTTGGAAGGAAAAATAACTTTTGGAAATAAAACAAAATATGAGCTTAACATTTGGGGGGTTGGGAATGAAAGCTAATAGTTTTATCTGTCTTCGTTCCAGGACCCAGAGAGCCAAATCTCCAGTGGAAAAGTCAATTCTGTGTTCCAGTCAAAGAAATGAACTCGTGTACGTCAATCTTTATGAAAGGGATACAAAGAGAAGGAATACAAAGATCAACGTATGGATTCTGGGAAAAGAGAACAGTTGGTCACTCGAAACTCATGTTTTTCCTTCTACCTACGCCGCAGGGAAATTAACATCTATCTTTTTTGAAAGAAGGGTTAGTAATCCCAAATAATGTTCTTTCACCTCCCAAGTAAAACTTTCTTCAGATAGTTGGGGTTTGAAAAGAAAGCGGTAGCTTTTTACTTCCTGGACCATTGTGAACATGGGATAATTAGCATTCACGGTTAAAGTTATGAAGTGACCCTTGGCCGTGTCGTTCAGGAGCCCTGGCTTCCAGTTTTCCGATCATAATGAAGACCGAGAGACTGAGCTTCAAATATGTCTGAACGTCTGTGGGCTGCTTACCCCACAACCAACAACTTCCCCTCAAGTCCCAGCTTTTAAGCTGCTAAAACCATGGAAACATTAATAATGACCCTTCATTAAACCTCAACTTCCCCTCCCACTTGCACTTCTGACCAATTTACTCACTTCAAAGCAAGCGACAGCATCCTGTTCCGTTAGTCAGTAGGACCTCTGTATCCTCACCCAACACCTTCAACCAGAAGAAAGCCAGAAGCCACAAAAATCTTCATGATCTCTACTCTCCTAGGCCCGGGACAGCAATTATGTAACTCCAGTGTTTTTTTGCTTTTATTTTTCATTTTTTCAGTTGCTATGGGAAAAATTGTATTTGGGCAACTCCATCTGCAAGAGGTAATTAGTGGCCTTCCAAACACACACACACACACACACACACACACACCTGCAATGCTGTGAAGAAAAAGTATACATAATTAAGGAATTTTTCAGAGGCCAAACAACTGTTAACTAAACAATGTATTGGTTAGTTACCGGCAAAAATAAACAAGGGCAATCGTTTATTGTCAATTAAACTCAGCATTTTCAGAAGTATTAATAGCAATTAATATTTCCCCATAATTTTGTATTTGTAAGGCACTACGGGCTACTTTACACAGATTGTCTTTGCATAGATAAGCTCCACAAACATAAATCTCTAATTCCAATTTGATGGAAAATAGATCAGGTTAAGAGAGGCTGAGTCGCACACACAGGGCTCACTGCTTGTAGAGCCAGGATTCAAACCAAGAGCCCACAGGCTGCTGGCCATAGCTCACAGCGCCTGACCATGTCCCATGGAAGAACTACAGCGAGCTTCTGGTCTGGTCTACTGACCAGTCCGGGGCACTCGAACATATCCCTCAATCTATCCAGGAAAACTAAGAAAAATGCAAACTGTTTTTGGTAGGAACATGTATATGGTCCTAAGGCACAGCAGTAACAACGATCCCCTTTCATTGCAGTGCCCCCCTCTTATCCACAGGGATACATTCCAAGAGCCCAGTGGATGTCAGAAACCATAGAACGTACAAACCCTACAGAGAACTCGTTTTGCCTACACACAGACACCTACGATAAAGTGCAATTTATGAAATAGGCCCAGTATGAAATCAATAACAATAATGAATAATAAAATAGAACTCTTTCAACAGAGGCGCCTGGGTGGCTCAGTCAGTTAAGCGTCTGCCTTCAGCTCAGGTCATGGTCCTGGGGTCCTGGGGTCGAGCCCCGCATTGGGCTCCCTGCTCAATGGGGAGTCTGGTTCTCCCCCTTCTTCCCGCTTGTGCTCTCTCTCGTTATCTGTCTCTCTCAGATAAATAAAATATTTTTTTAAAAAAGAACACTCCCAACAATATATAATAATAAAAGGTACGTGGATGTGGTCTCTCTCCCCAGATGTCTTGTTACACTGTGCTCATCCCTCTTGTGATGATGGGAGAGGGGAGCCCGCCTATGGGATGAGGGGTAGGCAGGTGAATGACGCAGGCGTCCTGGGGCAGCACAAGAGGGCCCATCGCCTTCTCACAACACGCCAGGTGCCACAGGTAAGAAACCACAGAAAGCACACTGTGGGTGAGGGGGGTCAACGGTACCCCAGGACGATGTGAAGTATGCATGTGTGACATTCAAATGGTGTGGCCTTTTCCCCTTTCTTCGTCTCGAAGCGTCAACTCCCTACTTAGCACTTCTTGTCAATAAAAACACCGTCTGCGAAGTCCCATGATGAAGCCCACGTTGAATTTAAGGAGTTTTGTGAGTGTGAACTAATGGCAAGAACAGTTTTTCCATGTTCATCCCTCTTGTTGTGCCAGGAGAGTCGGCTTCTCCTTTACTTTAGGTAATTATTTACGTTCTTGACATCTTTAGACTGCAGACCAGATTCCTCTGGGTAGGAAGCATATAGAAGTCCCGGAGAAATCTGTTAATAAAGCTGCAATTAGGATTAAAAGCGACGAGGCGAGGTCAGAAGCACAGCCTTGGACTAGGCGGGCAGCCCTCATCCCTGCGGACGGCCAGGCTCAGCCTCGTCACCCCCAAAGTCTCACTCAGACGCCGCCAGCCCCGGGATTCGACAGCGGGGAGCCCCAACGCCGCCCTCGGGCATCAGCACAGCCCGCCCAGCAGACCCAGTGCTGTCGTGCCAGTCTGGCGAGACTCCGGGGCCCAGCCCCTGGCCGCGTCTCACCCTCTCTTCCCGCCGTATCGCTCGTCTCCTGGAAAGAACATGGTTTCCAAGCCTCTTCCACATCCGGAGGGGGAAAGGAATGGCGAGCCCCAGACTGTTAACGGACCTGGGTAGAAAAAGTCCAGTCTGGCTTAGAGCTGGAAGGTAGGCAACTACCAGGCTACTTTGGCTTGGCCAAATTCTCCGTCCCTTGTGCGCCCTTGGGCAATGCCAGAAGAGAAAGCCAAAAGCAGGTGGGAGGGATGGTGGGGCAGCTCCTCGCCTTCCTTGCGCTTCCTGACGTCCATAAACACATCTTCGCCGCCTTCCCCACGCGGGGAGCCGGGGGAAAGGCACAGGCTTGCCCAAGCGCAGGAGCCCGGCCCCCCACTCGAGGCGGCTGGGTCGCTGCCTGAGACACGCGGCACAGAGGGGGCTTAGGATGCAGCCTATCGGGTGACAGAGACCTTTCCGTGGACACCCAGAGCTCCTGGTGTCCCTTCCCAGGGGGGCGGGGCAGGCAGAGGTGTCTGGACGCCCTTCCTTTCCTTCTCTCCACGCCCTGCTCTTCGCCCCGCCCAGGTGCTGCAGCCCAAGGAGTGAGGTGGTGCACCTGGCGGAAGGACAGTCCCCCAGAGGCTCCGTGAGTGCCTCCGCCCTGGGAGCCAAAGGTAGGCAGGGAGCACCGAGCCAGGGAGCTGAAATCCCAACTCCCAGACCAGGGGCAAGAGCAGAGCCTGTGACTAAACGTAAACTTGCCAGCAGCTCTCAACACAGGAGGCAAAGAGTGACTGTGTGGTGGACCGGGGCCCATGCAAACCTCCAGCTCAGTGCCCTCCCCAGGGGACGAGTTCAAAGGGACGAGGTCCAGAGGTGGCAGAACCATCGCACCGGCTGCCAGGCACCCCTCCTCTGGGCTCGCGGGACCCTCCAGGCACGTCTCCATCCCTGAGCCCACAAACACCGTGTTTCTTCTTTAGGGAGGCATCTGGCCCCCGAAGCAGAGCTAACGGCTGACCTCTGCGGGACTGAAGTCCTTGACCAAGTCTGGACCACCTTCTAATAAGATGGGTCCACCATCTAATAAGGTGACTCTTAGAGGCATGTGGTTCTTGAGCATCTGACATGAGGCCAAACCAAACTGAGAAGTGCTGTAATTTTAAATGCACAGTACGTTACAAAGACAAGATGAAAAAGTCAACGGTTGCATCCGTTTTTGTATTTATTACATATTGAAATAACATTCTAGATCTATCACGTTGAATAATATATACTGTTAAATTATTTTTCCCTGTTTTGCTTTTTTTCCCACATGGCTACTAGAAATTTTAAAATCACCTATGTGGCTTGCATTACGTTTCTATTCTGTATGAATAGAAATGGTTCTGTACATTCCATTAATACTGTCGAATGAATGAATGGATATTTTAATTTTTTCTATTTCTTTTAAAGGTTTTTATTTGTAAGTAATCTCTCCACCCAATGTGGGCCTCGAACTCATGACTCCAAGATCAAGCGTCGCATGTTCCACCAACCGAGCCAGCCAGGCGCACCTAGCCGTGATATTTTAAAACCAACAGAGAAATAGTCAATAGGAATGGTTAAAAGGGAGTGAGGCATCGTTGGTTTTTGAAATAGCTTCTATCTGGAGCTACATTTCATTCTGAGTCATTTGCTGCTGAGAAAATGCTTACTAATCACCCAGGACTCAGAAAGGATGAGCGGGCGACAGACTGTCGGCCAGGCCAGGCCACACCCCAGGGACCAAGCTCGAACTGCAGTCCTTCGGTGGAGACTGAGCCGTGCAGGAGACCAGGCAGACAGACTGCGAGGAACCGGCCCGGGGCGACGGAGCAGCTCGTCTGGGAGGCTGCTCTTCTTGCCAGCTGTCCCCATTCTCTCAGTCCAACTGCGGGCTTTTCCCACCTTCTTTAAGACATTTTAAGAAGATTCACTGCAAATCAAAACCACAATATCGCCTCACACACATCATATCAGGATGACCCCTCTGAGAAATAAAACAGTAGTTAGTGAGGATACAAGGAAACAGGAACCCTCTCGGGCACGGCTGTTGGGAATGTGAAATGCTACAACCGCTATGGAAAACAGCATGGAGGGTCCCTAAAAGTTAAAAATAGAACGACCATATGATCCAGCCATCCCGCTTCTCAGTATACATCCAAAGGGGGGAGAGGGGGACTGAAAACAGGATTTCTAGGTTATATACGCGCACCCATGTTCATGTTCATTACAGCCCAAAGGTCCATCCATGGGTGAATGGATGAACAAAATGAGGTAGATACACACAGCGGAAAATTACTCAGTCTTTGAAAAGGAAAACCTACCATATGCTACAAAATGGGTAAAGCTGAAGAACATTACAGCCAGTGAAGTAAGACAATCTCCGAAGAACAAAGACTGCATGATTCCATGAGTACGAGGTCTCCAAAGTAGTCAAACCCATAAAAACAGAAAGTAGAATAGCAACGGCCAGGCTCGGGGGTGGGGGGGAAGCCGCTGTTCAGCGGGCACAGAGTTTCAGGTTTACAAAATGTAAAAGTTGAAAAATCTGTTGCACGACAAATATAAATAATACTTCACATCTCTGAACCATACACTTAAAAATGATCAAAATGACTAATTTTATGGTGTGTTTTTACTACAGTAAGACCAGAAGCCAATGGATGGCATGATCAATTCTACGCATACAGAAGAATCCACAATGGGGACCCTGAAGCAATAGAACATCTCACCAGCTCTGACCAAAACAGTAGGAGAAAATGTGTTCACATGGTGGCACGCCAGTGTAACAGCAGCTTTACGCCCCACAGCCGAACATGGAAACAACCCAATGCCCGCCCACCGATGGATGGGTGAGCAAAATGTGGTACCGGCATCCTATGGAATGTTCCTCAGCCTTAAAAAGGATGAAATTCGAGCACCTGGCCCACCGTGGGTGAACCCTGAAGGCACCACGCTGAGTGAAGTAAGCCGGGCACAGCAGGTCAATGACTGCATGATCCCACTAATACGAAGTATCTGGAATTCACAGAGACAGAAAATGGAACAGGGGATGTCCTCCATGGCTTACAGAGGGAACAGAGAATAGGAAGTTCTTGTTTAAGAGGTGGAAGTTTCAGGGGCGCCTGGTGGCTCAGTCAGTTAAGCCTTCGGCTCAGGTCATGATCCCAGGGTCCCGGGATCGAGCCCCCGTCAGGCTCTCTGCTCAGTGGAGAGCCTGCTTCTCCCTCTCCCTCTGCTGCTCCCCCTGCTTGTGCTCTCTTGCTCTGTCAAATAAATAAATAAAATCTTTAAAAAAAAGGGGGGGGGAGTATAAGTTTTCGTTCAGGAAGAAGACAATGTTCTAGAGATGGACAGCGGTGATGGTTGCACAGCAATACAAAGGCACTTAACGCCATAATGATACAATGCCAATTGGCACTTAATGCCGATACTAATATAATAATAAAAAGACACTCTGACAAGAAAAGAAGGGTAAATAAAGGAGGTGAGATTCCAGAGGCGGGCAGGAAGATTAGAATGGCTCTTGGATCCTGGAAAAGGAAATTCTCACACCCCCGCCCCATGACTGCCCGGAAATGTAGGTGGAGCATCACCCCTCTCTAAACAAGACGGTCTCTGTGTCAGCCTTTTGTCTTCTGTTAAGTGCACAACCTTTTCATTTTGTTGCTCGAACCGGCAGCGAGATTCCAAAACCAGACTTAGGGTGCACACATGAAGGAGAACGAGGGAGAGCGTGCACACTCTGTTTTTGGAAAGACTTATCTATTTCTTTTAATCCACCACTCATATTCTTAGCCAGCGTCTATCCTTGTCCAGGCCTAAGTCAGCAACAACAAATTCAGTAGTTCTGATGGCAGAGAAGATGCTGTCAGATGCTACAATGTTATTTCTAAAAATTATCTAGCAAGGCGATAAAAGACATTATGCAGTAAACACTATGCAACGCACTTTTTAAACAGCATTTTTAACAGCAACCTAACATGATTAACAGCATTTCCAAGATGAAGAAACTGAGTTTAATAAAATAAGTCCAAGAGAAAGGGGAACTCTCTTGCACTGTTGGTGGGAATGAGGCTGGTGCAGCCACTCTGGAAAACGGTATGGAGGTTCCTCAGAAAGTTACAAAGAGAACTCCCCTATGATCCAGCAATTACACTCCTAGGAAAATAGCACTACTAGGTATTTACCCAAAGAATACAAATATACTAATTCAAAGGGACACATGCACCCCAATGTTTATAGCAGCGTTATCAAAAACAGCCAAATTACAGAAACAGCCCAACTGTTGATCCATTGATCAATAAATGGATAAAGAAGTGACGAGTGTGTATATATCTATATATACACAATTGAAAATTACTAGGCCATGAAAACAATGAAAACCATGCCATTGTCCATGACATGGATGGAGCTAGAGAGTATAATGTTAAACGAAATAAGCCAGAGAAAGACAAGTATGATATGATTTCACTCATTTGTGGCATTTAAGAAACAAAACAGAGGATGGAAGAAAGAGAGAGCGGCAAACCAAGAAACAAACTCTTAACTCTAGAGACCATGCTGATGGTCACCGGGCGAGGGGCTGTGGAGGGACGGGGGAAACGGGGGATGGGGATGAAGGAGGGCACTTGTCCGGATGAGGACCGGACAACGTATGGAAGTGATGAATCACTAAATTACACCTGACACTAATATTACACTGTTCACAAACTGGAAGTTATATAAAACTTTAAAGATGTATACATCCCAGAATGCAAGGGAGAGGAGGTTTGTCATTCAGGGCTGGTGGATTCCAAACTAGGCCTCTTGACTGCTGTGAGTGCACACTTTGTAAACTGAGGCCCCCTACATAGGAGGAAAATGAGCAAATGTGGAGCAAACAAAAGAGCTAAGTCCATTGCCAACACGTGGCGACACGTGATTCTGCCACACACAGGTTTGAAACCTCACGTCTTAGGAAGACTGAGCACCACGTCAAGGTGAACGTCTTTTTCCTTTTTAATTTCGAAAACCTGGTCTCATCAACAGGAATCAAAAGAAAACTTCTCAATCTACGGCTGAGAAATTCTGTCTGGGAAGGAAAGTTAATCTCTCCTGCAAGGTCCGTTCCCCCAGGT
The DNA here is from genome assembly GCA_028534135.1 of Potos flavus. Classification (NCBI taxonomy): domain Eukaryota; kingdom Metazoa; phylum Chordata; class Mammalia; order Carnivora; family Procyonidae; genus Potos; species Potos flavus. The sequence goes on from JAPYYM010003650.1 coordinate 9,454, forward strand.
TATGTATCAAAGGAATTCTCATACAAGAGGAGGGAAGAAATGAGAGGGGAAACAGAAGCGTCTTCCACCATGTGTATCGACCCTTAATGATACTTTCCACAAAATTTTGGCGCTTCCTAAAATATTGTACTTTATGTAACTGTCAAGCCATGGTATAAGCATCGTCACCAGAGGATGTGATTGTTCACACACACCTGTAATTGATGGTTGGCCTCCCCCCAGGTTCCAATCTTAACATGTATCCCATGGACCACAGGGTATTGGGTAATTTGCTGAAAATGGGACAGAAAACCCACTAAGGAGGAACGGCTTCCCGAATCTGTTCTCTTCATTCCCTAGCTCACCTGAAAATCCAGAAAATTCCCCTCAGACATATCCTGGAATCAAAGCCTTTCCTTGCACAGGAAGCTTCAAGCTACACAGATTCTCCATTTGCTCGGCTCTTCCCTTTACAGGTTATACATCGGAAACTCCCAAATGTCTACCCCTGCCAGCAGTGCTTTCTCACACATGCCACCCCCACCCTCTCATCTCTCCGTATCCATTTTGAAGCACCCAGAAAACACAAGAAGGGGAAACAAAGGGCAAATGCCAGTCTGTGACCTCTGTCTGGACGTAGCCAAGCGTGATGTGTGAATCAGGTGTGTGGAATGGAAGTTTCCATGGCAACGAGACTGCGAGGCAGGCCCGAGAGTCACACAGTCTTTCTGCCCAGGTAAGAGAAACAAGGAGGCCACCTGAGGGGTGCTGAAGGGGACCGGGCAAGTTCAGAGCTCCCCTGGGACTATAAGGACCCTAGCTGATGGGGGGTCCTATATAAGGACCTTATAAGGACCTATCAGCTAGGGGCCTTATAGTCCCATTATAGGTGGAGCTCTTTCCTCCACTTTCCACGCTTGGTTCCTTCCCACCAGCTCTTTGGGATAATCTATCCTTGCTCTTTCTGGAAAGATAGGGAAGGACAAATTAAAGAATTATTCTCTAAAGGGAGTTACTTAGGAGGAAAATGTAGAAAGGACTGCAAGAGGCAAGAGTTTTCCTTACACAGAAAAAAGCAGCTCCACCAGACAAAAGTCCAGCTACACCGGCCAGCCTGACCTCACTGTTTGTCCGAGAGAAATGCGTATGTTTTCATCCAGTGTCTCTGCTTGACCTTGCGGTGGGCTCTTATTGTGAACTTCATCTATAATGAAAAGCTCCTGAGCTACGTTTTGTTTTATAACTTTTTTATTAACGTTAGCTGTATACTGATACTTTACCATGATTCTAAACTTTAAGGAAAATATTTAAAAAGAAAAAAAAGAAAAGAAACAGCTTGCTTTTTGAGACCCCTGGCTTGAAGACAAAGGAAAAAGTATACGATTTTAAAGAAATCAAAGTTGGCCTTGGTTATCCATCTGGAGAAAGTCCACAGGCCAGATCTAGGTGGACATTGCGGCTTTTGAAGCCATTTTCC
>JAPYYM010003651.1:0-10909 GCA_028534135.1 Potos flavus
GATAATTGTCTTTCTCTGACTGACTTACTTCGCTTAGCATAATACCCTCCAGGTCCATCCACGTCATTGCAAATGGCAAGATTTCATTTCTCTTGATGGCTGCATAGTATTCCATTGTGTATATATACCACATCTTCTTTATCCATTCATCTGTTGATGGACATCTAGGTTCTTTCCATAGTTTGGCTATTGTGGACATTGCTGCTATCAACATTCGGGTACACGTGCCCCTTCGGATCACTACATTTGTATCTTTAGGGTAAATACCCAGTAGTGCAATTGCTGGCCTGTAGGGTAGCTCTATGTTCAACTTTTTGAGGAACCTCCACACTGTTTTCCAGAGTGGCTGCACCAGCTTGCATTCCCACCAACAGTGTAGGAGAGTTCCTCTTTCTCCGCATCCTCGCCAACATCTGTCGTTTCCTGACCTGCTTATTTTAGCCATTCTGACTGGTGTGAGGTGGTATCTCACTGTGGTTTTGATTTGTATTTCTCTGATGCCGAGTGATGTTGTGCACTTTTTCATGTGTCTGTTGGCCATTTGAATGTCTTCTTTGCAGAAATGTCTGTTCATATCTTCTGCCCATTTCTTGATCGGATTATTTGTTCTTCGGGTGTTGAGTTTGAGAAGTTCTTTATAGATTTTGGATACTAGTCCTTATAAAGGAAATTTTTTAAAGATTACTCTAGCAAAACTTTCTATATAGAACCAACTCCACCACTCTTATGCATTGGGAAGGAAAGGGTTAAAAACAGGCTCTCCTCCACTCCTTCACTCCTTCACTCCTTCACTCTCCTTACTGGGGGAGGGGAGATGAAACACCCCAACCAGGGATCCCAGTAATACACTAATGCTCTCAAACCAGTAGCCGTGTAAACCTATCAATGATATTTACTAGCAGAAAAATACCAAAGAGTACCTATCTAGAAAATGCTATTCACAAGATATAGCTCAACTAACTTGACTGCTCACCACAAATGAGCCTGGAATTAGGGATTTATTAATTTATGGCTGAAAAATGGGGAGTAGTCAAGTAAGCTGTGTAATTAAGACAATATAAAATGGAGGAGTTCCAAAACCAACACAACTTCTTTGATGCAATTTTTCCCCCCACATTGCTCAAAACTATTCTGTTAATCCAAAACCATAACATGTCCTATTGCAAAAGAAAAGGACATTTTTGGAATCTGTGTCTGACAGTCTGGGGATCCTCCAAAAAAAGAATATGCCATCTGCACTTGGTGCTTGCTTGTATTCTTTGAATCATTAGCAAAGTTTGGCGTTTGGTAAGATCTATGACTCACTGAATCAGAATGGACAACTCAAGGTTGGATGTTACCATTTATATTATATTGGTAAGATAAAAAAATGTAAAATATATGTTTTTATATTCTATTTTATAAAACATTTTACAAATGTTAGTAATTATTAATACGTTTATATGTGTCATAAATTCAAAACTCTTAACAGGAGAGTTAAAAATTGATTCCAAAGTATACTTTCTATATATGCTCTGTTCTTAATCTTAAAATATTATTTTTAGGAAGCTGGAAAACAAAGTTTTGCTATACACAGAGTAGATAATTTGCAAAACTGCCAGAAAATTGTGGTTTCTGCAAATAATAGACAACTCTATAAAAACAACTATAAAATCTTAGAATTTTTTAAGGAATTCATTCACACTGCCAAAACAGAAATAAACTTCAGTAACTCTTTCCTGAAGCCACCTATAACACTAAAATCATTTTAATTTGAAATGCCTAGTTTTCAGATGTAAAATACTCTCTTTTGCACACAAAATTCTGTCCAGATGCTTCCAGGCAAAGAATTTGAAAGTAAACTTGTTTACAGACCTAACATCTTTGTCAAATTTACTTAGGTCTCGGGACAGATAAAAAGCACACAGAAAATTAAGATTGTGGAATAATTTGCAACAAGGAAATTCTTCAAGATACATGAGGATTTGATCAGATACAGGTTATTCTCGGAAGGGATCCGGGTCATTGAGTGACAGGATTTTTCATTTATATATTTAGCTGTTATGTTGTTGAGTATAAACAACTTTGACATGTCTTTTTCTAAAATCAAGACTCTTATCATTTCATAACACTTCATCTTGTACAATTAAAAGATCTTAAATTCCTCTTTGAAATAAATACAGTTGGTCCCTGACTAACAATGGTTTGACTTGGGATTTTTCAACATTACAATAGTGCAAAAGCAATACACATTCACTAGCAACCACAGATTTTGAACTTGGATCTTTTCCTGTGCTAGTGATACGTGGTACAACCTTCTGTGGTGATGCTGGGCAGCAGCCCAGAGCCACAGCTCCCGGTCAGCCACACCGTCACAAGGATAAACAACCAATACACTGGCAACCGTTCTGTAACCATGCAACCATTCTGGTTTTCACTTTCTGTATAATATCCAATAAATTACATGAGATGCTCAATACTTTATTATAAAATAGTCTTTCTGTCAGATGATTTTAGCCAACTGTAGACTAATGGAAGTGTTCTGAGCACGTTTATGGTCAGCTAGGCTAAGCTATGATGTCCGGGAGGTCAGGTGTATGAAATGCATTTTCAACTTTCAATGGTCTATCTGGGAAGTCCTAAGTCAAATAAGATCTGTAATATACTTTGATTTGCTTTGGTCTGAACTTTCCTGGAATCATCCTGCCTATCTATCCACCATTATCTGCTACTTTTCAGTCTTGATCACTTTTTTTTAAAGGCTGCCCCTAAACATTATACACCTGGGATTTTTATTCTTTTTTTATTTTTCCATTTTTTGTTTTGAATAGTCCCACTGAACATGTCTCTCAATAGGGTAATGCATCTCATTTGCATTTAGTGTAAGAACATGAGTTTTCTCTTTCACCTTACTTTGATTAGTATTTATCTTACTTTCTTCAGTTTTCTTACTTTTTTCATTTTTCCTGATTGGCTGAAATTACCATTCATTCTCTTTTGTCATTATCAATGACAAAATGTCAGTTTTTTTCCATCCTACTGTTACCATACTATCTCACCAAAATAATACAACAATATCCCTTCTCTGCCACGACCCTACATTTGCACTGTCCTGTTTTTACTTTCCCACCCTTCTAATTACTGTTTTTTTTGCTGATATGGTTTTGGTTACAGCCTGCTAGTCTTTAGTATTGCTCTTCTATTTCAACAATCCTTACTATTTTCTAAACATTTATATTATAAATTTCATCATCTATTTTAATATAAATGTATTTATAAATTTAAGTAAGTATATTGTTTACTATAGTTTCCTCTTCCTTTCATCTTACCCCTCTTGAATCTTTGTTCTGACTCAACTGTTTAGAAAACTCTTTAAATTATTTTCGTCAGGTAGAATATGAAGGTAATAAACTGCATATGTGAAAATGTATTTCTTCAAATAGAATGATGTGTTTGTTGGCTGAGTATAACAGTCCCTCAGTAGTCTGTATTCTCTTACTGTCTTCTACCTTTTGATGCTGCAAGTAAGAAATTCATTGTTTCTCTGATCCTTTTTCTATTATGAGTCATCTATTTCCCATCTGGGAGCTTGAAAGACTTTCAAGGATTTTTATATTTTAAGGAGCCTAAGTGTAAACTCTATTCTCCTTGGGATCAGTGAGTCCTTGGAAAGGGTTCCTTTCCAAGTCTTTTTCTTAAGATCAGAAAACTTTCCCCTCAATATGGGTTGAATTGCATCCCTCCTCAAAAAAAAAAAAGTGTCGGAGTCCTAACCTCCAGTACTTCAGCATGTGACTCTTTATTTGGAAAAAGTCATTACAGAGGTAATCGAATTTAAACAAGGTTATTACAGTGGTCTCTAATCCAAACCGAGTGGTGTCCTTACAAAAAGGGGAAATACGGACACAGACTTCTCAGATATGCACTGAGAGAAGATGATGTGAAAAAACACATCGAGAAAGAGCCATCTACAAGCCACAAAGAGAAGGTCTGAAACAGATCCTTCCCCCAAAGCCCTCAGAAGGAAACAACTCCACCAACAATTTGATTTCAAACTCTGGCCTCCAAAACAATGAGACAATAAAGTGTTTAATCATGGAGTATGCAGCACTTAACCATGACACCTGCAGCAAACTAATATACCCCTATCTCTAGTTTAGTTATTAATTGCCACTATCTCTTCTCTTTTTTCCTTCTACATTTATTCACATGGTGGTGAATTTCTTCCTGCCTGGATTTCTTCTCCTAGACTCTATTTTTTCCTTCCTGACTACCATCTCTTTAATTTTGTTCTTTGTATTTTAAGACACTTCTTACACTTGACTTCCAAGATGCTAATTTCACTCCCAATGGTGATAGTCCTTTTCAGTTTGTCTACTGAATTTTTATAATGTTAAGATCTTGATTGTTAGTTCCAGAAAGTTTCCTTATGCTCTAGCTGAGTTTCTCTAAATGTGCTTATTATTTCTTTCTTTTGTAAAAGTTATAATCTAGTTCAACTAATATAATCTGTTTCAATAAAAGTCTCTCCTATTCTGAGTGTTCTTTGGTCTTCTTTCCACTGATGCTGGCTTCCTTAGTTGGACTGTTATTTTCCTTTGCCTATAAAACACTATTTACCATCAGCAGTCATCTGCTCTTAGGGTCCCTGAGGAAGCTGAGAACAGGACAAAGACTGTAAGTCTCCCACTGAATTATTATTAGGAGGCAATTTCTGTATTAACTGCTCTCCCAAATTGTAATCTCAAGACCCAGACCACCAGCACACTGAACTCATCAGTACAACTCCTCTGGAAGTGCTCCAAGACAGGAAAGATCAAGTAGGCATCCTAGGACCAGTTGTTCAGTTCACTCAACAAATATCTATTTCATTTTCAGCCATATCTGTTCTACCACAGTAGTTCTAAGTATTTTATTTAGGGAATTCTGTTTCAATTCCTTTCTCATCCTGCAATTTTCCTTTTCAACCACTTTCAATTCTTTTTTTCTCTTTTTCAAATTTTTATTTAAATTCTAGTTAGTTAACATATAGTGTAATATTGGTTTCAGGAGTAGAATTTAGTGATTCCTCACTTACATATAACACCAAGTGCTCTTCATGACAAGTGCCCTCCCTAATACCCATCACCCATTTCTCCCCTCCCCCACCCACCTCCCTCCATCAATCCTCTTCTGTTCTTTTATTAACACATTTCCTCCTGAATCCATTGATGATACTTATAAAGACTTTTAGGGTTTCTTTGATGAGAAATTATTTTTTTAAAGATTTTATTTATGTGACAGAGAGAGTAAAAGCAAGGGGAGTAGCAGAGGGAGAGAGAGAAGCAGGCTCCCCGCTGAGCAGGGAGCCCAACATGGGGCTCAATCCCAGGACCCTGGGAAGGCAGAAGCTTAACCGACTGAGACACCCAGGCACCCCCAGAAATTATTTTTTATCAAGGGTCAACTATTCAGCTAAGCAAGCTTGATAGCTGTTGATTTTTCTCAAATACATGATTCTTGATGCCCACTTCATTTATAAATGAAGGTCTATACCAGGAGTCTACGACATTCCTCAACTTGATGGCACATTCAGAAAATGAAAATATTTTTATAGCATACTGGGAAGGCGATCTGAGAGTGTGTGTATGACATTTTGTAAAAATTGGATATCTTCATTGTAAAATTAAACTTTTAAACAAGAAACTAAGTTGTTTGGATGAACATAACTTTTGCATATTAGGCATTCTACTTAAAATGACTACATACAACTCCTGATTAAAACATTTTAATATTTTCTTAATATTCTATATAGCAACCATCACAGAGAAGCTTTATTAGCACAAGTGGTAGCAAATGGCAAAAGAGGAGGCTTTACTCTAAAAGGCTGAAAACTTCTTTTTCACAATTAACCAGCATTCCAACAACTCGACCTCTTTAAACTGTACTTTAAGAATGCTGAAGTTCTTTAAATCTAACAGATTCTCCTTTTCTTCTACTGAAAACTATGTTAATTCCTTCTGATGATATAAATAAGTTTTGAACACAAATGAATTTTTTATATCAAGTATTTCAATATAGTGTGCTAAAGCTCTGTCACAAGCATATGCTGAATTTGCTCTACAAGTATTATTAATCCATCCTTAGGATTCAAATGATACCAATTATATGTCACTTCTAAAACTATTTTAACTTCACTCTCCCAAAGCTGAATTATTACTCTGAATCCATAAACTTTGTCAGTACATGTTAATGTATTTTCCACATAATCATTGCACTTTTAAATTAATTCAGGTGCTCAAAATGTCTGTTAAGAATACTGTTTATTGAAGCCAATAACTATATGTCAACAAATCTGCAAAGTAAAAACCGTTCACATGGAATAATTTGAAATTTTCTTTTAGCTTATAAATCTTCCTTTAAACTGTCAATACACTTCATTACTGAAATAGCTAACCACATTTCTTCACCTAAAGCTGAAAAGAAGGTATTATAGTAGCTTAGACTTACATTAGGTTCACCACCATTTTTACAGCTTCATTTAATGTGGCACTCAGAACTACAGGCAAATTTTAATATACAGGACCTTCTCTGTGAATAAGATAACTTATCACTTAGAATATCAGGGGGTTTTTTATATATTGAACTAAAATATACAGCCTAAACCTTCCTGTTATTACCAGTCCCAAACTTCCACTGTTTCCATAATATCTTGTATGTTTCAAGATATTCCCTTTGAATACTTCAGTTTTGAAACTTCTTTACCAAGCAAATAATGTCCTTTCAAGCATCTTTCCTCAAGGATTCTTATAGCTTTCTAACTGAGGCTCATTAGCAAAATTTATGGATTCATACCTACAATGAATACCTTTTTCATTAAATAATCTTCTGAATCGGTACTGTCTTCTATGTCTTTGACGAACCTTTTTTTTTTTTTAAGATTTTATTTATTTATTTGACAGAGAGAGATTACAAGTAGACAGAGAGAGGGGGGGAAGCAGGCTCCCTGCTGAGCAGAGAGCCCGATGCGGGGCTCGATCCCAGGACCCTGGGATCATGACCTGAGCCGAAGGCAGAGGCTTTAACACACTGAGCCACCCAGGCACCCGTCTTTGACAAATCTTAAACATATCTTCTAACAGAATAATTGAAAATGGCAACTTTTCCATTTTCTTTGCCTTACTGATCCCAAACACAGTGTTCCATACAGGCAGGAAAAAAGAGCAAATTTGGCAAACTAGTGAAATACTGGGCTTTACTAATTGTGCGATCCTGTAGTTTCTTGAGCTCAATCTGATGATCACAACCTCTTAAAAGAATTATGTTCTGCAGGCACAGGGGTGGCTCAGTCGGTTAAGCGTCTAGCTTCAGCTCAGGTCCTGGTCCCAGGGTCTGGGGATGGAGCCCTGAGTACGGCTCCCTGCTCAATGGGGAGTCTGCTTCTCCTCCCTCTCCTTCTGCCTCTCCTCATCCAGCTCACGCTCTCTCTCTCAAATAAATAAAATTTAAAAAAAAAGAATTTTATTTTGTGTTCAAAGATGATTTCAAAAGTTCACACTTTTTTTTTTAGTAAAATAGCTGTTTTATGAAAACGTACCAGAGTATTTTGTTTGACATCCTTATTTCATTTGACTTAGCCTATAAAGAATTATGGAAACTTCATAAAATTCTGAGATAACTCTTTACTTTAGAGCCTAATTATTAATGAAATATTTAGTGTTACATTTAACTCACAAATCAGATGACTTTACAGCTTTTACCAATAAATTAGATTACAGTGAGAAAGTAAATATCTGCAGAAATTAAATTTATTTGAATATAAAATACCTAAAAGTTAAAGTACTTGAAGTACTGTAAGTCCTTCATTCCTTGGGAAACGCTTCTTGTCAATTTTTTAGTTTGTCTAAATTTGTATGTTTTTTTTAACAAATCTTATCGCAAAAAACTTCTTTAATGAAAAAGACTAAACAAAAACAGTGTATTGAAATATTTTCAGTAAATTTAATAATTTAAATTTTTAAAGTAAGCAAAATACACTTGTAATCAAAATATTTTTAAATGAGGTTCTGAAGTTACAAAGGCCTATACTTCCCTCATTAAATCAATGGAATTGTATTATGTTCAATTATTGATTATTTTTAGATATAAGCACTAGTATAAATTCTAAAAACAAAAATATTATGAAATCCTATCATAATGTGACAAATTGTCACATCAAAAGGCCATAATAAATAATTAATTAAAAATTAAATAACAAGCAAGAAAATTAACAAACTTCATTGTTTTCTGCTAGAAAATACTGATAAGAATTAGCTAACAGTCATGCTCTTTTCTGTTAGCAGTAAAATAATTATGAAAATTAAGACAAAAATGAAAGAATTTGGGGGCGCCAGGGTGGCTTAGTCAGTTAAGCATCCGACTCTTGATCTCAGCTCAGGTCTTGATCTCAGGGTTGTGAGTATAAGTCCCGCATGGAGCCTACTTGAAAGAAAGAAAGAAAGATGGGCGCCTGAGTGGCTCAGTGGGTTAAAGCCTCTGCCTTCGGCTCAGGTCATGATCTCAGGGTCCTGGGATCGCGCCCCACATCAGGCTCTCTGCTCAGCGGGGAGCCTGCTTCCTTCTCTCTCTCTGCCTGCCTCTCTGCCTACTTGTGATCTCTCTCTGTCAAATAAATAAATAAAATCTTAAAAAAAAAAAAGAAAAAGTAAGAAAAGAAAGAAAGCAAGCAAGCAAGCTTATATACACAAATACATATAACTTTCTCAATTATTAAATAGTATACACGATGGAAATAATGATTAGATAGTAACTTATTTAACAGGAAAGTCAGGAGGAAGTGCTACATAATACAGCCACAGAACAACCCTGTCTGACCATGTTTACTATGCATAGTCATCCATTTTACTGTATTGTGGATGGAAGTTTCTGTGACTTGTCCTGAATAACGGACCACTCAGAGCTGCACGGAGGCAGGCAGGTTAAAGAAGGCTGCTTGTGAGACTTGTGCTGCTGAGTGATCTTGGGAGCCTGGTTAGTCGACATCGGCTAGCCTCCAGGTCAGAACTGGCCCTTCTGGTCTAGACACCAAGACCTATAAATTGTGCCTTGCATCCCCTCTGGCTCCAGCCTGGGCAGGCCTCCCAGAAGAGAATCCGAAAGGAGAGGCAAGCACATATGGCCCAGGCTCCTTGAAGATGTAAAGACATGATAACACAGAAATGCTGCTTGCTCCAAACTGCACAGAGGCAAACAAATGTTTAACTTCACACCCAGTTATTTGCCGTGTAAATACCACCCTTATGGGATGGTCAGTTGGAAGTCTCACCTGAGGGGAACACGCTCCGCCCAGGCCTCTCAATCTGGACCCAGCCTGGCTGTCTCCCCAGGGCTTCCCCAGCTAATGAGGATGGACATTATAAGTACCCAACTGGATGTAACTCTTTCTTCTTCTCCTTTACTGCTTACTATTGCCCTCATTTGTGCATAGATATCCCTTTTCTTCTATTTCCACTAGGTTTTTTACTTTATAATATCAATAAAGTGTTTCTCCCCCACCACCCCCGGAAACTGAGAGTATGGCTACTGTGAATTCGTTTTTTAGAAATTACTTTAGTAGGGGCGCCTGGGTGGCTCAGTGGGTTAAAGCCTCTGCCTTCAGCTCAGGTCATGATCTCAGGGTCTTGGGATCGAGCCCCACATCAGGCTCTCTGCTCAGCAGGGAGCCTGCTTCCCCCCTCTCTCTCTGCCTGCCTCTCTGCCTACTTGTGGTCTCTCTCTGTCAAATGAATAAATAAAATCTTTAAAAAAAAAAAAAGAAATTACTTTCGTAGTTTACAAAAGGATCACCATATAGAATAATGTTCAAATATGATTTCACCTGTTATAAATCTTTGAATGTTTCATAAAATGCTTTTATATGTTTGAAAACTATAAAAAATACGCAACCATCAAATCTTCCTTATAACCCACATCACCATGCTACAGCACAAACTGGAAGCCCCTAACTTTGCTCCAGCTAACTCTTGCCAGTAATGAATATGGACGCAGTGTTGTTACCAGATCTTCCAATTTTGCCAGAGATGAAGAAATTGCACCACACAATCTTTCATATCCACCAATAGCAATATCCAAGAACCCTCTACAGGCCAAAATTTGGCCTGCAGGCCTTTCAATTTACAACTTCTGCTGCAGACAGATCAGTACTAGCAGCTGGTGTGGGTATCCATAATAATTTTTAAAGTCAATATCCATTTACAAACCACTGAGTGACATACTTGAGTACATTTTTGTAGAACACAATGGAGTGAGTGATGGCAAAAAACTAGGAATATGCTAACAAATGGCTGTTCCTTTAAAGAAGCATACACAGAACAGAGTGGTTGACTGGAACGGCTACGTAATTAGAGCAGCAGCAAGTGAATTACCCTAAGAATGGAGGACATCTCTTTTTACTCATTTCTGAATCTACTGTGTCAACTCACACTAGACTGGAGCATTACTCCACTTTTCTCAGTGGCTCCGATAATAATGCTAGGAGCAGGCACACAAGAAATCTACTTTCCCAAGCTGCCAAATTGTGAGTATAAACGATGAAGCCACAGTGGGGCACGGACCCAGTTCCTCCAGTCCATCCACTATCAGTATCAACTATATGCTTTGCCAGTAAATTATTTAAGGACTGGTTTGATGGTCTAGTGTGAAAAATTATTATGTTTAACCAGAGCCAAGGCTAAATGAAAGATAAGCCACCTTTTTCATGAAGGCAGGCCATGGAAGTATTTTCATGCATTACCAACATTTCCCTCAAAATAATTCTCTAGTTAACACTTAGTTTCATTTTTAAGAATTAATCTTACCAAAAAAAAGCATTCCTCAGAAAGATATATATACAAGGATAAGTCATTCTTGTTATATAAGATAGTATTTAAGATATATAACACAATATACAATA
>JAPYYM010003652.1:0-10907 GCA_028534135.1 Potos flavus
AACATCATCACCAACACCAATGTCAAGGACCTTACCACCTGTGTTTTCTTCTAGGAGTTTTATGGTTTCAGGTTTTGCATTTAAGTCTTTAATCCATTTTGAGTAAACTTTTGTGTTTGGTGTAAGATAGTGGTCCAGTTTAATTCTTTTGCATATGGCTGTCCTGTTTTCCCAATACTATTTATTGGAGAGACTGTCCCTTCGCCATTGTATATTCTTGAATCCTTTATCATGAATTAATCATTCATATGTGTTGGTTTATTTTAGCAGTCTCTGTTCTGTTCATCTGATCTATGTGTCTGTTTTTATGCTGATACCATACTGTTTTGATTGTTATAGCTTTATAATACAGCTTGAAATTAGGAAGCATGATGCCTCCAGTTTTGTTCTTTCTCAAGATTGCTTTGGTTTTTAGGGGTCTTTTGTGATTCCATACAGATTTTAGGGTTGTTTGTTCTATTTCTGTGAAAAACGCCAATGTAATTTTGATAGGGATTGTATTAGATTTGTGTTTTGCTTTGGGTAGTAAGGACATTTTAAAAATATTAGTTCTTTCGATCCATGAATGTGGAATATCTTTCCATTTATTTGTGTCTTCAATTTCTTTCATTAATGACTAGTAATTTTCCATATATAGGCCTTTCACCTCCTTGGTTAAATTTATTTTTAGGTTTTTTTCTTCTTTTTGATGCAATTGTAAATGGTGTTGTTTTCTTAATTATTCTTTTTAATAGTATGTTATTAGTGTACAGAAACAAAATAAATTTTTGTGTATCTATTTTTTTTTTAAAGATTTTATTTATTTATTTGACAGAGATCACAAGTAGGCAGAGAGGCAGGCAGAGAGAGAGGGGGAAGCAGGCTCCCTGCTGAGCAGAGAGCCCCATGCGGGGCTCGATCCCAGGACCCTGAGATCATGACCTGAGCTGAAGGCAGAGGCTTTAACCCCCTGAGCCACCCAGGTGCCCCAACTGTGTATCGATTTTATATCCCCTATCGTTACTGAATTTATTAGTTCTAACAGTTGTTTTTTTTTTTTTTTTTTTTTTTTTTTTGGTGGAGTCTTTAGGGTTTTCTGCATATAATATCTTATCATCTGCAAATAGTGATAGTTTTATTTTTTCCTTTCCAATTTGGATGACTTTTATTTTTTTTTTCTTTCCTAACTGCTCTGGCTAGGACTTCCAATACTATGTTGTATAAAAGTGCTAAAAAATACATCCTTGTATTATTCCTGATATTAGAAGAAATGCTTTCAGCCTTTCACTACTGAGTATGATTTTAGCTGTGGGCTTGTTATATATGGCCTTTATTATGTTGAAGTACATTTCCTCTTTACTCGCTTTGTTGAGTTTTTATCATAAATGGGTGTTGAATTTGTCAGTTGATTTCTCTGCATCTTTTGAGATGATCATATGATTTTTATCCTTCATCTTGTTAGTTTGATATGTCACATTGACTGATATGCTGCTGTTGAACATCCTTGCGTCTCTGCATCTCTGGAATAAATCCCACTTGATCATGGTGTATAAGTTTTTTAATGATCATTAAAATTCAGTTTGCTAATATTTTTTTGAGAATTTTTGCATCTATGTTCATCAGGGATATTAGCCTTTTATGTATGTATGTATGTATGTATGTATTTATTTTGGTGGTGTCATTGTCTGGTTTTGGTATCAGGGTAATGTTGGCCTCATAAAATGTATTTGGAAAATTTTTCCCCGCTTCTGCTTTTTGCTAGTGTTCGAGAAGTATTGGTATTCTTCTTTGAATGTTTGGCACAATTAACCAGTGAAGCCATCTGGTATTGGACTTTTGTGTTTTAGGAGGTTTTTGATTACTGATTCAAATTCCTTTTATAATTGATCTGGTCAGATTTTCTGTTTCATGATTCAGTCTTGGTGGGTTGTATGTTTCTAGGAATTTATTCATTTCTTCTAATTTGTCTAATTTCTTGTTATTTAATTGGTCATAGTAGTCTCTTACGATTCTTTTTCATTTCTGTTCTTTCCATTTTAACATCTCTTTCATTTTTTATTTTAATTATTTGAGTCCTCTCTTTTTTTCTTGGTGAGTCTAGGTAAAGGTTTGTCAGTTTTGTTTATCTTTAACAAAGAATCAGTCCTTAGTTTCATTGATCTTTATTATTGTCTTCTTGATTTTTTAATCTCTATTTCATTTACTTCTACTCTAATTGTTGTTATTTCCTTTCTTCTACTAACTTTGTCTTTTGTTGTTCTCCTTTTTCCAGTTCCTTGAGGCTGAAGTTAGGTTGTTTATTTAAAACTTTTTATATTTCTTGAGATAGGCATTTATCACTATGAACTTACCTTTTAGAACTGTTTTTGCTGCATCCCATAAATTTTGGTATGTTACATTTCCATTTGTGTTTGTCTCAAGGTATTTTTTGTTTGTTTCTCTTTTGATTTCTCCTTTTACCCATTGGTTATTCAGTAGCATGTTGTTGATTTGCCACATTTTTCAGTTTTATTCATGTAATTAATTTCTAGATTCATTCCTTTGTGGTCAGAAAAGGTGTTTGACATCATTTTGGTCTCCTTAAATTTGTTTTCTGGACTAACATAGGATCTCTCTTGGGTGGAGCTTTTCTTCTTTAACCACATTCTGAAATATTAATACTCTGTGATGCAGCAGAGTGCAGCAGACATTCTTTTCTTATGCCATGACTCCTTCAATAGTCTGGTGAAACCTATAGGTACTCTCAGAGTTTTTCAAAAGTATAAAGCAAAAACACTTAGGACTACAAAGGAAACTAATTATATTCATATATTTATACTATAATATTTAAAAGCCAAGCTTGTGAAGTAATAATGTGATGTGATACATTATATAACAAGACCTGAAGTCCCTACTGTGACTTCAAAGCAGTGATGGGCACAAGTGATACTTTAGACCTTTGTAACAACTATGCTGTAGTATAAAAATGTCTGTCATTTCCATTGGTGGAAAAGTCACATGTGGTGCTATTACTGCCAAGGATTTTTGCTTATATTCAAGATTGAGAGAAATTCTAAATTTCAGACAGAATTTGATAAAAATGAAAGTGTATATTTTTCTTACCCAAATTAATATGTGCCTCCTTAAATTCGATCCATAGACCTCGTAGACCTTGGTTAACCATCCCAATGTAATGAGTTTCATGAGGTAAACTCGCTGGTTATTTCTGCTTATCTGTAAAGAATCTTTGCAAGTTTCTTAAACAATTGGATAATTACTTCTGATTCTGTTTTCTCATATAAAAATCATTCCAGGTTTTTCTGTGTTTATCACCAGCAGATACAACTCTGTAAACTAGAAAAGAAAAAGATGTCTGATGTAGCTGATTTGTGATAGTTAGAGTCACAAAGTATTTTTATATAAGATTTTCTACAAAGCTAAAAAGACATAGTTTAATTGTTTTCTTTTTATCAAGCTGTGGCCTTTCTTAGAAGTCAAGAAAAGTTTTAAGGAATGGGACCAGATATTCTTGGAGGATACAGAATATGGCAAAGCATTGTGATTGAGGTGTTACTGCTGAAGTGAGGAAAAAACCCTTTTCAGAAATGAAGATTTTTCAAACTGAAGGAATTGGGATAGCTTGGGATATCCTTGGGATATCCTTGGGATAGCTGAGCATCCTTTTGACATTAGTAAATGGGAGGAGTTATAAGATTTGGTAAGGCATTACAGTGTGGTTGACCTTCCACAGCAGGAACTGTGCTCTTCAAGAAAGCAAAAATGTCAGAAAACTCCTGAGAGTAGAGTACCATATATCTTTTCTACTCTGATTAGTAAAAGTTTCAATTTGCCTTTAGGGGTAAAAATGTTAACTTGCGAAAAAAAATTAATGTTAGTCATTCATTCATTCAACAGATCTTTTCATACCCTACTTTGGTAGTAGGCAATAAGGATGACACATGGAAAACTCTGGTCCCTACAGTGTGGGAAGTGGAAACAGACAAAAACAGAGTGGTGTTGCAGTGACTCTCATCAGAGTTGTTACAGAGCATGGTTTGTCTAGGGATTGTTCCTTTGTTCTGTATAATGAAAGTTCTGATTCCCTATGGGAGTCCTTACTCTGCTTAGAGGATTTCAAAAAATTAATGGAAACTACATATTAATTTATATTGAGCATACAAAGGTAAACAAAGATGTCACATTTGCTTAGTCTAGCAGGAGTTTACCACTTCAGTGAAGTAATAACCTTGATTATTTGATGCCCTAATTCATAATTATAAAAGGTTTTGAACAAAAATATAAGTACGACATAAGGAAAAACATATAAAATCAGGCTTATCAATGTGAAGAATAAAAGTTTCTGAGCTGGGCCTTGGCTGCCTGGGAGCAAATAGAGCTGAGACTGAGACTGTTGTGCACAGCGAGAAGCCCTGGTAGAAATGGTGCTGCTCCTCTCTTCTGGAACATTGTTGCCTCCTCAGTGTCCGTTAACCAAACTACAGACCCACATAGAAAGCCTGTTCCAGAAAGGCCTCTACTGCTGTGTACAAAAATAGTACCTTCTGTTTCTTGTCCTTTTCTCGATCGGAACTGGAGACTTGATATTTCCCAAACATGGCCAGTGCATTTTCTCTCCCTTTGCTCATGCTGGCCCATCCATTAGAATGCTTCGCATCCCCTCATCTGCACTTTGCTTATGTAGGCCATCTCCTCCCTGATCCCTTCTTTGATTTGTCACTGTCATCTCTCCTCCTTTAAGTCCTTATCCCCCACCTGTCTGCACACACATTTCAGCCATGCCTCTCTTAGTCTCTGTTGCATCCATTACCCGTAAGGCGGGTGAGAGGGACAGAGATCTGTTTCTTTTCACCTTTGTATTTCCTATAATCAGGACATGATGCCCTGCTGCTTAGGGAAGGTGCTTCTAAAATAGGGATGCACCTTCTCTAGATCCCCACGAGGAAGCCCTTCCTGCCCACTGACCTGCAATTCTTCTGGATCCATACTCTTATTGTGGCTCTATTAAAACAGATGAGCTTCAAGTCCTAGCTGCTATGTAAATGCCAGCTTTGCTGGATTTCTGCTGAGAAAGACTGATTCACGGTGGAAAGTAATGTTTTATTGTTGTTCTCATTGATTAATAACTTTTGCTTGTAGATTCAAAGTCTTGAGGAACAGTAAAATAGTGCAGCTGCTTGTGTGGTCTTAGGTATTTCCAGCCTACTGATATTTTGAGCCTCCTTTGTCTCTGAAAGCAAATGTTAGAGGAAGTGTTCTTCTGGTCTCTGGTTATCTTTTCCCACATCTAGTTCTTTTGCCAAACCAATCTTTTTTCTGAGGCAACATTTTTATTCAGGAAACTTTGGCTCATTCATTGAGATTTTAAAAATGTCATATATTTCATATGTGCAGTTCACTCCATTGTTAATTGTATAATAAGGTCATTGAGGAATTACCTGTCCAGACTTCAGGGTTAATGCCACCTTATTCATTCAAGTAATATTTCTGGAGCAACTTATATGTGGCAGGGACTCTTCTAAGTGATAGGAAGCATGAGGAGTTTTAGGCCAGCTAGACAAATGAAGACATTAGCAGTCTTCATTACAGTCAAATGTGCTGGGTGCTCTGAAGAGAAGCATGCAGTGAGAAGATGGAGTGAAGGGAATTATTTGTTCTAGATAGCAAGGTCAGGGAAGGCCTTGTGAGGGAGAGAAAGGAGGGGAGTGAGCCACGCAAATATCTGGGAACAACGTGTTCTGAGTAGAGAGGAGAGTGAACACCCAGGCCCTGAGGCAGGGCTTGCTGGGAGCGCTGAGGGACCAATGTGGCTGGCATGGGGGCAGGTAGGGAGTGAGGCTGGAGAGGCCAAGTCATGTGGGACTTGGAAGCAGCATCATTGAACCATAAGAACCCAGAAAGGCAAATGACATATGTGGTCTAGGGCAACATATATTACAAATAATATTGGGTTTCTTTAAATTCCTCCATAAATTTTTCTTTTTGTTTCAGCTGAAAAACCTGAAAGAAGTGAGGCATTATTCATCAATTTGTTATGAAATTCTCTTCCTTCTACTGTTTTTGACATATTTTCCTTACTAAAATTGTTATTAAAATATGTTTTTCCAATTCATTTTACTTTAGAAGATAATAGTTCTATTAGTATTTGTAGGGTAGTTAAATATATTTCATTTATTTTGTTATAAGTAAGTAGAACTTTCTTCAAATGGCCTTTCACTTTTAAATTTTAGATGCATTTTGACCTTTGTGCCACTCTAGGGAATTTAATGGTGAACAGAAATAGTCAAGGCCCTTGCCCCTATGAAGCTTACAGTCTAGTGTATATGTACAGTGGGGACTAGTTTTGTTTTTCTTCATTCATCTCAGCTTTTGCTTTTAGTAGATTTCAGAATTCTAAACATGTGTGCTCTTTAATCCATATTTTGAGGTAAGAGAAATATGAGGGGGAATCTGTGGGGTAGTTTTGATAAACTATTCACACTGGATATTCTCTGGTGATTAGAGCCATCTGCCTCACTATAGACTAAAAAAATTAAATTCTAAGCTAAAGTTTGGTTCAGGGTTATTCCCTAAGTATTCTCATTATGAAAAAGAGAAACTAGTCAGTATCAAGGAATAAGGATCAACGTAAGAATGAGTTTGAACACTGAAGAGCCCACTGAGTGAGGCAGTGGGCCTCACCTGAAAAATTCCAAAATGGTTCTTAGTCAGCAGTCTCTCAGGAAATATATCCAAGATCTTAAGTTCAAGGGTTAGAATGATCTTAGGTAAGGAATCTCAAAGTGTGACATTTCTGACTTCCAAGTATTCAATTTTGGTGATCATTTATAATAGGTAAAAATGGAAGCGCTCCAATCACCACCATATGGAAACCACTGTACTAATTGGACACAGTTCATGTTCTCTTATAATAATCTAATATTAATAATATTTTAATTGTCATCAACAATACATATTTTTGTCCTACTGGGTTAGAATGTCCTTCAGCTCTGCTCAATTCTTATGTGGTTATAAAATGAACATGTGTTTATAATGACTTTGAAGAGGCAAGGGGCTTTAAGGATAGTGGAATTATCATTATTATTTGCTTTATTTGATGTGAGGCCTACCGCAGTGAACCCAGGCCTGCTGTGATAATAGTCTGATACAATTAAAACACCTCTATAACTTACATTCCAATCTGCAGTCTGTGTAAAATTTCAATGCATACCTTCAGTTCCTGTCTGGGTCCCACACAGACTTTTAGGGACCATTTCTAATTTTCTTTTTGTTTCAAGAAAAGCCGTGATTTACCATTCGCATATGACTGAGGATAACTCCGAGGATGTCTGTTTATGTCTTTGAATGTGATAAGAGCAATTTGCTTTATATTTGAACTTGAATTAACTATTTTCCTTTGACTCTAAATACTTCTGCGGTTCTATAAGGCTTTACTACTCTTCTCAGACTGTCCTGATAGTGCTTTACAAATGAGTATATCCCACTACAAAGTCTTTGGCTATTTCAACAACCCATTTTTCCTATATTGACTTCATTAATTATGGTCTAAGATGGTTATCCTTTATTCTGAATTCTACCTCTTTATATAGGGTAGTGTTTAACCATTAAACCTTTGTCATAGTTGTTATACTAGAGCTTTGAAATTTATAGAGTTTTGTCCATCTTGCTCTTTGAAATTTTATCTATTTCAGTACTATTAAATTACCAACATTTTCTATCATTTTTTTCCTACTAGTTTTTATATTTTTATTTTGGCATTTGTATATTTGACATTTAAATTCCTCATTAGTTTACATGCTGTTTTCATTCAACAAATACTATGCTAAGCAGTGTTTCAGGCATGAGAAATACTATAGAGAACAAGATAAAATCCCTGCCCTCAAGGAGCTTACCATCTATCTCCTCAAGGAGATAGATAATAAATAAGTAAGCAGATAAAATAAAATATTAAAATGAAGAAGAAATGAAGCAGTGTGCAGGCCTGGTGTTTTAGATAGAGGGGAAGGCAAAGAAGGCTTTTTTGAGGGGTGACATTTGAACAGAGATAGGGAGGGAAGAAGAGAGATGTTGAAGAGCATGCAAACATAGAGGGGACACAAATGTAAAGTCTCGAGGCAAGAGTTGGCACTAGTCTGGGAACAGGAGATTGACCAGAGAAGCAGGGTCATCAGTAAGAGAAAAAAGTGTAGGCGATGAGATGGAAAAGTACCTGGGGGCCAGGTGGAAGGAGGACTGTAGGTGAACTAGTAGACGCTAGGCTACTGCTTAGCCCTGGCGAAAGGTGAACAGCTTACATAAGCATGCTGCAGATGAAGTGGGGAGAGGGGTGATTTCTACGAATGCTGAAGGTCAGGGAGTCAGCCATGAAGCCCACATTTTTGTTTTGAATAGTAAGTAAATGGCTACCATTTACAGAGAAGGAGCACTAAGGGAAGAACTTTGGTGACAACGTCCAGAATTCTGTTTTGAGCCAGTTTGGTGTATTTCAGAATCATTTGTAACCATGAGAAGTTTATCAAGCTACAGAGTACTAATCTGATTTTTTAAAAATGGAAATCAGTGAATTTGTTGCTCTATATTATAAAACCTTGTGGGCAATTAGATTTTATCAGCCAATCGTGTTCTCTAGCATTTCGAACATCAAACATATGCTTAATTCTTGATGAACTTACCTAAAAATCTGCATACGTGGAAACATCCTTCCCTACAATTCCCATTTCCTGCCTCATTTACCTTCTTTAGCTTAACTGCTTTCAGTTCTTTTTTTTTTTTTTTTTTTTGCTTTCAGTTCTTTTCCATGATTTATATCCTCTGTATAAGGGCCTATTAATTGCCTAAATTGGATATTCTAGCACAAGTAAAGGCTTTTAAGTTGTGCAAAATCTCCTTATGCTGTGTTCCAGTGACAGGGGCATTTACATAGGAACTTTTGCTTCACTGTGAATATAACATACAACTGTATAATATATGTAACTTTCAGTATAAGTTTAGTATGTGGCTTCAACACTTGCCTGCAGCCTCCTGCACCTCAGTTTTAGCGCGTAATTGTTGTTAGGATTAAATCATATGTCTATGCAAAATGCTTAGAAAGTGTCTGTTCAATATTGAGTACTCAGCGTATGCTACCTTTTCTTTTCATATAGCTCTTTAGATCGTTATGTATCTAAATGAAAAATAGCCAAACAAAAGGGAAAAAAAAAACCCAACATTCTCTTTGCTGTTGAAACTTGATTGATTCCATCAAAAAGACTCCAAATGTGATTGGATATGAATTTATACATAAAAAAGGTTTAAATACTGGCTTGGGAGATCCTTAGTGTTAGAAAGGATCTTAAAGGTCATCTAGCTCAAGGTTTTCTCATCTGCAGTTCATGAATCCTTAGAAAATGTAGGCAACACAGCAACTCTCTGTGTGCATGTACACTTGCACATATGTGTATTTCTGTTTCTTGTCAGAGAGTCTGAGGCTTTCAGGACATCCTCACAGAGTCTGAGCCTCAGAAAGGCCAAGCTCTGCTTTTGTGGCGAGCACCATTCCAGCAACAGAGGCCCAGATTTGCTGCTCCTGACTTTTAGTGTGACTTTTATCAAATCCTTCTCTCTGAACCTCAGGACTGCTTTCTATTTTTCCTAGAATTGTTATAAAGCTCCAACAAAAGCACTTTTGGATTGTAAAGTGTCCTATAAATGTACAGTTGTGGCACTGTATTGGGAGAAAACTGCAGCTAGGAAGGGTGGTTGAGTGGTCTACTCTAGAGCTGACAGCAGAGCCCTGACAGTCCCATCTCCTGAGGCCCACGCGGTGGACTCACTGCCCCCTCAATATGGGGCACAGCTTTTTGTGAGAACAAAATGGCCCAATACCAAGACCATTCAGTGGAAAAAGAATAGTCTTTTCAACAAATGGTGCTGGGATAACCTGACATCCATGTGCACACAACTAATATGACCTCTGACCCATGATGTACATAAAAATTAGCCAAAACTGTGTTGAAGACCTAAACATAAGAAATAAAACTATAAAACCAGAATAAAACATAAGAGTAAATCTTCATGTTCTTGAGTTAAGCAAAGCATTCTAAGATATGACATCAAAAGCACAAACAACAAATGAAAAATTAGATGAATTGGACTTTTGTACTTCATAGGACACCATTAAGAAGTGAAAACTGTTTGTACACCTTAAATTTACACCATGTTACATGTTAGTCATATCTCAATAAAGCTGGGGAAAAAAGTGAAAAGACAACTCTCATAATGGGAGAAAATTGCAAGCCATGTATCCAGTAAGAGATTTTTATCCAGAATATATAAAGAACTTTCATAACTAAATAATAAAAAGACAAATAACCAATCTTAAAAATGGGTGAAACATCTGCATAGGCATCTTTCCAAATAAGATATACCAATGGCCAATAAGCACATGAAAAGACGCTTAGCATCATTTGTCATCAGGGAAGTACAAATCAAAACCACAATGAGAAATTTGTGTGGAACCATGAAAGAACCCTACCAACCAAAGCAAAATCTTGAGAAAGAACAAAACTGGAGGCATCATGCTTCCTAATTTCAAGTTGTACTATAAAGCTGTAAAAATCAAAACATTATAGTATCCACATAAAAACAGACACATAGATCAGATGAACAGAACAGAGACTGCTAAAATAAACCAACACACATATGAATGATTAATTCATGATAAAGAATTCAAGAATATACAAAATGGCGAAAAGGACAGTCTCTCCAATAAATAGTATTGGGAAAACAGGACAGCCATATGCAAAAGAATTAAACTGGACCACTATCTTACACCAAACACAAAAGTTTACTCAAAATGGATTAAAGACTTAAATGCAAAACCTGAAACCATAAAACTCCTAGAAGAAAACACAGGTGGTAAGGTCCTTGACATTGGTGTTGGTGATGATGTT
>JAPYYM010003653.1:0-10904 GCA_028534135.1 Potos flavus
GTCTGGGAAGGTCCCAGGGAATTCAGGTCCTTGCGACTGTGGAGCAGACATAGGGGAAGGAATGTATGTTGGAGTCGGGTTTTGTCGGGGCGAGGGATTGCGAAAGCCGAATGACTTGGGAATATGAAATAGTCGTTCTCCCACATGTGTCCCATTTTCTGTCTCGTAAAGATGCAACACTCTTTAGAGATTTTTAAAGGCAGAGTAGTTAAGAGTTTTGAAAGGCTCGCTATTTCAGGTATGTTAGCTGGTATGATAGCAGAACTTCAGTCTTAGAGAATGTTCCTTCACTCGACCCGTATCTCCTGAGCTTCGCTACCCTGTCCAGTAGAACTTTCTGCATGTTCTGTATCTGAGCTATTCAGTGTAGTAGCCACTAACCGCCACATGTGCCCAGGGCAAGCGAGGGACTACATTTTTCATTTGATTTAAATTAGGTATGTATTTACACAGTTATAGGGTGACTGATGGCTACGGTGTTGGGACAGCACAGATCTAGACATTAGGGATAGTGCAGTGAACAAACAGGCAGAAATTGCTGTGCTTATAGTGCTCATATTCATTTAGAGCGGATCTCAGGTTTCTTTTGGTAATTTTGTATAAACTGAACATAACTGCTTACCGGCAGGGGAGATGTGGTGTCTTCCACTGCAAGACTTATCAGAACTTCCTGAAAAACAGTTGACAGAACAGATGTGGTGTAAATGATGGCCAATATTATCCTAACTATAGTAACTAAGATAAAAGCCACTGACGTTGAAGTTTTTAAAAAAAGTTTTTAAAAAATAAGCAGTTTCCTTTTCTATGCTGTTGCTTCCTTTTTTGAGGAAGCATAACTGATCAGGAGTGAGGCAATCTCTTGGATGTATCATTTCCAGGAAAAGAAGCTGCATTTGTGATTTTGATTAATTCACTAGACTATTAGTATTTCAGTTTTTCTTATGATGATTTTGTGGAGCGAGATACTTAGTGACTTGGGCAGATGCTTGCTTACTAGAATACAAGTAGTGAGAAAACAAGAGTATTTTTTTTTTTCTTAAAGATTTTATTTATTTATTTGTCAGAGAGAGAGAGCAAGCACAAGCAGGGGGAGCATCAGACAGAGGGAGAAGCAGGCTCCCTGCCGAGCAAGGAACCTGACACGGAACTGGATCCCAGGACCTTGGGATCATGACCCTGAGCCAAAGGAAGACGCCCAACCGACTTAGCCACCGAGGCATCCCAAGAAAACCAAAAGAATATTTAGACTAGAGTCCTTATTCTTAAATGAATTATATTCAAGGGGGATGAGTATATTTAAAAATCATCCTAAAGAGAGCTTTCCATTCTTTTTCCCAACCTCGTTACAGTTAGTGGATAGAATTTGAGGAGTTTTATACCCAAAAGAGAAATAGTAGCATGTGTATGTAACATATATGTGTAGTTAGAAAGGTAACTGTATATTGAGTTAGGAGTTTACCTATAAACTTGTCTGCAGTGTTCCTGTCTCCACATCCTGGGTTTTTTTCCTTAACTGTGGTGAGTCATCTTCACTTTCTTTTTGTCTAATGTTTGCACATAATTTGTATTTACGTTTCTAAATACCTCTTTTAAATGACTTTCCAGTGACAGCCTATTGGAGTAGATCACTCTGTAACTGACTGGGGTTTAGTCACTATCTGGAATCTTCCACATGCACTTAGTGTGTCTAGTTGTACAAAACATAAAAGTCAGCCCAGCCTTTATCTTGGAAATGTACAGTTGAAAAGAAGACCTGGCATGGATAATTTCAGTAAGGTGTCTTTATGCCTGTTGACTTGGAACACACTGCATACTTTTGGGGAACTGCTGTAGGACAAAAAACCTGCCATTCCTTTAGGCATTTATAAAGTCTTTTTTTCTCAGCCATATTCCAAGAAGGATTTAAAGAGCCTTGTCAGGGATACAGAGAATATAGTAAGATGTGCAAAACTCCAAGAATTGTAGAAACTGAATTTTGGATAACTCTCTTAACTCATCCGTGGTACACTGGGGTGGTAGAAGGCTAGCAACGCTGTGAAATGTTGGCTACTGTCCTTTCCCACCAGTAGGAACATACATTATCTGACTGATCTGATAGTTGCTGTTGTTCCGCATGTTGGGCTTCTGCATCCGATTTTATTTTAAGAATTAAATTTCTTTCCTATAGAGGTTTTAAAGCTGTGCTATTAGAGATTTTTCGTGTGAAGAAGAAATTGCCAACTGTTAGAAATGGGGAGAGGAATGAGTAGAAATGAAAGGAGTTTTAAAAATAAATCTTAAAAAGTAATAGGTTAAAGGTCATGGGAGGCGATATATGAGTGCATTACCTTTTATGTGCAGATTTTGGAAGTGTTTATTTCATTTCTTTTTTGGTTTTTGACTCATTCTTAGGCTCCTGCTTACCATCTTATTTTGGAAGGAATTCTAATCCTCTGGATAATCAGACTTCTGTTCTCTAAAACTTATAAATTACAAGAACGATCTGATCTTACAGTCAAGGTAAGAAATTAAATCTTTTATTATTCAATGTATGATTATAGTTGCTACATCTTTCCAAAAAGTATTTGTAGTGGCTCACCTATATATGTTACACTATTTTCTGTATTATAAAAAATCAAGGGAAAGGACATATCAGGGAAGCAAAATATGGAGAAGCCAGGGGTAAAGTAGACACACAGAGGAGCACCCTGCCACAGAATGCCCCCTGTTAGGGAAGCAGCAGGATTAGGGACAGATGGTAGGAGGGAAGCCTGGGCAGCGACAGGATTTCGATTATCAACGTGCAGAGTGACGTGAGCTACTCAGGAAGAGCACTGTTGCTGAAACCCAGACAGAATTTTCCATGTGTTCTTCATGAAGGAAATTCAGAGTAGGGAAGAATCCTCCCACCTCCCCACCCCAAAGCGAATTTCTCTGGGGTAAGGGACCCAGCCCAAGCCCAAGTCAGGCGACCCTTAGGAAGCAGAAGTATCTAGGGGACCGTGGCACTGCCCGCGTGGAGTCCCCTTCACCCGAAAGATGAGGGGGCTTGTGGAAAAGAAGCTTCTCTCTCTCGCTTTAGGAACGGCGCCCCCGGGCAAGAGGGAAGAGCACTTCTGACCACGCCGTGGCTTCCGTCCCTTGGGCCTGCTCCCTGAGCAGCCCTTGCAGCGTTAGGCCAGGGTGCTCAGAGAGCCCAGTGACTGTGAGAAAGGTTTTTCTGTGAAAATCTCTACGACTTTGGTTCACAGGGCAGCAGCGGGTCCGGCATGGAGATGGGGTGGCATTAAGGCAGCAGCGGTGGTCACTTCCCGCACCGCACCGACCGGCTGCCGCCGTCCTGCTCATTCACATTAATCGTGGGACAGCCAGGCAGTGTCCCCCGAAGGACAGGAAGCACACGGTTCTTAGGGCAAATATATTTGGGAAAGCTGGCTAAAGCAGAGTAGGGGATGTCTTATCACATGACTTCATGTGACCTTTGCTAGGCCAGTGGATAGTTGAACCTCTGTTTGGAGAGATGCCCTCACCTTGACCACAGATTCTTCCCTCCCCTACTGTTTCGTTCTGACTACCTTGTGGGATTAGCATGCCATGGAACATTCTGGATAGCATTGCGGTAAGATTGGGCCATCCGAGGCAGAGGTCCTGTCTCCGCTCTTTCCCGTGGCGCTTCAGAACTCCTTGTGAATGATTGGGTGGCTTGTTTCTAGGTCAGCTTTTTAAGCGGTTGATCATTCCTGGTATTTTGAGTTTTTGTTTATAAAGCTGGCAGTCCACACATACAGACATTTTTTTAAAGAATGACTAGACATAACTTTAGAGTAGTCCTCTGAAAGCTGAACTTAGCGAGATGTAGTAATCACGGGCATCTTACCCTAAAAGCTGTGGAAGAAAAAAACCTGTGTTTTTAAAGCTTAACTTCTGGCAGCATAGATGCAGCGTCCCTCTGTTTTACGGACCTGCCGTCTCTTGAATGCGAGGGGATCTTGAGATGCTGCTGACATCTGGCCCCAGGTCACTGGTGGACGGCGTGCATGACGTACCCGGCCTCGCGGACTGCTGCTCTCTGCCACGCAGTCCCTGGCAGAAACACATGAGGAGCTCACTGGTTGCTTTAACGGACGTGTGGGAACAAAACAGTCACTGTGCGGTGACCGGCACTCTGGCGTGTTTTATTTCCTTCTCTCCCGCAGGAAAAGGAAGAACTGATTGAAGAGTGGCAGCCAGAACCTCTCGTTCCTCCCATCTCCAAAGACCATCCTGCTCTCAACTACAACATCGTTTCAGGGTAAAGTGGTTTGCTTCTCGAAGGACTTGTATTTGGTCTCCTGTAGGTGTACTCGCCAAAGCATACAGAGGTTTATGTAGTATTTCTTTTATGACAGAAAGAAAACATTCAGAAATCTCTGAACATCAGAAACTCTCTGTTTTAGTGTCCAGTATATGACTCTATTAAGGATGTATGGACATTTTTTATAGTCTCCAATTGGGACATTGTAGTTTGTCCCTTTATTCTGTTAAAAAAACAAAAACCTTTTTTTGTGAAATTATACATGCTCCTAATAATACTTCAAATGGTGAGACACACTTGAAGTGAAAAGCAGTGCTCCTGCTTTTTCTCAGCTTCATCGTTTCTGATTTTAGATCCGTTGTAGGTTACCTTCGTAACCAGATATTAATAGTGTGCACACACTTCTGCTTAGTGATGTAGCTATAGACAGCAGCACTTGACTTTGACGGTTCGAGTTCTGAAACCTGACCTTCCTCGTGCTGCCTCTCTCCCTGCTTCCAAGGCCTGATCTGTCTTTGTGTTTAATTCTTCTGTTGCTTGTCTTTGCGACAGCATGTATGCTTTCTTAAATTAAGAAGTATTTTAAGTTCATAGGAAATATCTGACCCATGTATACCCACCATCCAGGATAAATAGGCATTAACATTTTGCTATCTTTATTTCAATCTACCTTAAAAAAGAAATAAAACGTTCCAGTTATAGCTAAAGAAATGCCTTCCCATCTGCCACTTACTCTTATCACCCACAAAGGGCAACCGTTATCGTGAAGTTGGTGGGTGTCTTTCACTTAACATTTACACTCTTTTTAAAAAAAAAAAAGACTCATTTCTTTATTTTAGAGAGGGAGAGAGAGAGCGTGCCCAAGAACAGGGAGGGACAGAGGGAGAGGAAGACAGAGAATCCTAAACAGGCTCCACGCTGAGCTCAGAGCCTGATGCGGCACGTGAGCTCAAGACCCGGTGATCAGGACCTGAGCCAAAATCAAGAGTCGGACACTTAACTGACTGAGCCCCCCACGTGGCCCCAGGTGGCCCTATCTTTATGCTTTTAACGTGTATCCTTGACGCCATGAAATTATTCAGTAATTTGTCTAAAAATGTGAGGCAGCGTATTTTCCTGAGTATATCCCTCCACTTTGAGTCTGATGTAAGGGGGGTTTGCATTCTTCACTCCGTGGATTTCTGTGGTCATACAGAACTTTTACGCGTTCTGAACTCGGACTTACTCATCATTAATGCTGTGGTTAAGAAGTGCCCCCCCCCCCACCCGCAGAGGTCGGACGTGCCTGTGTCTGTGTGGTGGTCAGCTGTCCCAGCATTCTTAATTGACTTGTCCATTGTTTACCTACTGAGTAGGAATTTCCCTTTTTTTGTATAGTACGTGCCCTTCTAACAGGTGTGTTTCTGGCTTTATTTCTCCTCTGTCGGCGTATTTGTTTCTCCCTGTGCCAGAACTTCGTATAAATAGCACAGCTTAAGAATAGGCCTTGACTAGAGTGAGCCCTTCACCTCCTTGTCCTTCAGAATTGCTTGGGCTATTTGCAGTTCTGTTCCTCAGTGTGAATTTCAGTTTAACTGATCAGATTTGACCAAAAAATGAGTTCGGGTTTGTAACTAGCAGTGCACTGATTTGGATTCACTGGAATCTTGCTGATACTGAGTCTTAACACCATGTGCCTGGTGTATCACTTCAGTCTTTCATGTTCTGCAGTAAAGTTATGTAATTTTCTTCATAAAGACTGCTTGTCTTTTTTTTTTGTCTTCTTACGTTGAAATAAGTGTAGATTGACATGCAGTTATAAGAAGTAATACAGGCTTGGGGCGCCTGGGTTAAAGCCTCTGCCTTCGGCTCAGGTCATGATCTCAGGGTCCTGGGATCGAGCCCCGCATCGGGCTCTCTGCTCAGCAGGGAGCCTGCTTCCCCCTCTCCCTCTGCCTGCCTCTCTGCCTACTTGTGATCTCCCTCCTCTGTCAAATAAATAAATAAATCTTTAAAAGAAAAAAAGAGAAGTAGTATAGGAAGATTCCATGTACCCTTCGTCAGTTTCCACTCGTGGTAACGCCTGCTTCACAACCAGGACGTGGATGTTGTGTGTCTTTTAATGGGTTCGTCTCTGGGAACCAGAGCGTGCTCCTGTCTGTCCTGAGGAGCGTCGTTTCCTTCTGTCCCTGTGTCACTGCGCTGGCTCAGACACCTCCCGTGCGGTTGGATAGGAGGTGACAGGAGCCTCCGTGTCCTGGTGACCTCTGAGAGATGACCTGTACCAAGTTCCGGGCCTTCCTGTCTCTTCTCAGTTTGCTCGGGGAACTTTCTCGTTAGCGTTTTAGATCCGAACGTTAAATGCTCTCGCACGTTTTCCTGTGTCTGCAGAGGTGACGGTGTGATCTCTCCGCTCCAGGCAGTTACTGTGGTGAATTATACGGATAGATGTTCTTAAATGATGCGCAAGTGTGAGTCCCCATGAGAAAGACTGCAGCCCCCATGCCAGCCTTCCTCACCGCAGATGCCCGCCCACTCCACGTAGTCACTTCCAGTTTCTGGGGGTCACCTGTATTGTTCTAAGGAGTGTCGTATGCTGTTATTTCTCGGTGATGCCCTTTCTTTCCCAGTTTTAATTTTATCCATTCACTGCGGGAGGTAAAGACTGGCTCTCTGGAAATGCACCCACACTGGCCCTCCCCAGGCTGGAGTCGCCCGTCCACTGCCTTCGTGTGGTCGAGGAAGGCAACCCCTGACCCGGGAAGGGCGGCAGCCTGCTGTGGCCCCTGGCTGTGCTGGGGCTCCCTGGGTCCCCTCGACAGGACACCCCCTGCGAGCCACACGCCAGGCCTGTTCCTCCTTTCTCCCCAGCACAGATGTGTTATGACATCGTGTGTCCCTGGATTACTTAGTGTCGACTGTTCTGTGACCACATTAGTATCATTCATGAATTAAGCTGAACATCACCATTTTTTTTAATATGTAGGATATTGTAATTACATTTTCTTCCTTGCATGTTTTTGTTTTCCTTGTTAGTTTCGTGCTTGCCTCCTTGGCTCTCCCAGGTCGACCTAATTCATCCTATCATCTGCCTCCAGGAGCGTCAGTCCCCATTCAGAGTGTTCCCACATACAATATCTGTGGGGTTCATTTTCTCTCTTCCTGGAACCTTTGTCCTGCCGCGGCCTGGCTGGTGCTCGCTGCCTCGAGCTCCCTCCCCGGCCCCTCCTGTCTCCCTGGGCTCAGGAATCCCTTTGTCCCTCTCCTGCCTTGGTCGGCCCTTTCCCGGCTTACTCCCTCACATTAGAGTCCGCACAGCCTCCTGAGGAAGGGCTATAAAGGGTACATTTTTTTTGAAACCTTATACATCTTATTTTTTTTTTTATATATATATATAAAGATTTTATTTATTTACTTATCAGAGAGAGAGATCACAAGCAGGGGGAGCAGGCAGGCAGAGGGAGAGGGAGAAGCAGGCTCCCACCGAGCAGAGAGCCCGATGTGGGGCTGGATCCCAGGACCCCCCAGGGCTCGATCATGACCTGAGCTGAAGGCAGAAGCTTAATCGACTGAGCCACCCAGGTGCCCTGAAATCTTACACATCTTAAGAAGTTTTTTTATTTTACTTTTTTACACTAGAGTGATTGTTTTGTCAGTTCTTACTGATCCGTTAGACGCCTCAGTGTCTGGGGATCTTTAGCATCTATATCGTTTTCACTATATAGAATATTTTCATTGTAATTAATAGCATTTTGTAAATAGTTTGAACAACCACAAAAAATCTTGAAGCATGTTTTTCTATTGTTGATAAATTCAGTTACTTTTCAGTGAATCCAATAGTGCTGTTCATTCAGTACTGGGTTAACACTCTTGGAAAGCTTTTTTTCTTCCAATAACAACCTTATTGACGTAATCCACAGACCATGAAATTCACTTTTAATTCACCACGATTGAGCGGGTTTTAGTATATTCACAGAGTTGTGCAACCATATCACCGTTTCATTTCGGAATATTTTTATCACCCCAGAAAGAAATCCCACAGCCACGCTCACTCATCCCCCACTTCCCCTGTTCCCCTGCTACTTTCCCCTGACACTGACTAACGTACTTTCTCCGTGCATTCGGCTGTTTGGGACTTTTTATATAAAAGGGATCATGCAGTATGTGGCCTTTTGTGTCTGATATCTTTCACTTAGCGTCATACTTACAAGCTTTGTCCATGTCGTAGGAGCATGTGTCAGTTTTGTGGCTGAATAATAAAATGTTTCAGTCTGAATACATCATACTTTGTACATTCATCAATTGATGGGCATTGATGCTTGTTTCCATGTGAGTATATGAAAGGAGAAAAATTATATGCGTACATAAACTCCCACGAATATTTGCATACATTTCTTTACATTTTACCTTTTTTTAAGATTTTTTTTGAGAAAGAGAGAGAGAGAGAGAGAGCATGCACATGGGCTGGGGGAGGGGCAGAGGGAGGTGGAGGAGCAGACTCCACACTGAGCAGGAAACCCAACTCGAGGGACTCAATCCCAGGACCCTGGGATCACGACCTGAGCCAAAGGCAGACACTTAACTGACTGAGCCACCCGGGTGCCCCTGTGTACACGTTTTTTCTGTGGACATATGTTTTTATTTCTCCTGATTATACACCTGAGAATGGAATTGTTGAGGTTTGTGGGAACTTACTTTGAGGAACTACCAGTCTGTTTTCCAAAGTGACTGAATCATTTTCCATTCCCACCAGCAATGCAGGAGAGTTAGAATATCTCCCTGTCTTGGCCAACACTGTCTTTCATTGTAACCATCCTGCTAGGTGGAAGTGAGCTCTTTCGTGGTTGGGATTTGCATTTCCCTATGATTAATGATGTTGAACATTTTTTCATGCACTAATTGGCCATTTATATGTCTTTTCTGGAGAATAACCTACTGAAGTCATTTGTCCGTTTTTTAATTGGGTTATTTGTCTTTTTATCATTGAGTTAGAAGAGCTCTTTGTATATTTTGGATACCAGTCTCTTATCAAATATATGACATGCAAATATTTTCCCCCATTCTATGGGTTTTTCACTTCTCTGACTTTGAAATACAAATGTTTCTACTTTTAACGAAGTCCAGTTTGTTTTGTTCTTTTGTTGCTTGTGCTTTTGTATTCGATCTTAAAATCCTTCCCTAATCCAAGATTACGAAGATTTACTCCTTTGTTTTCCAGGAGGAGGGTTCAGTGTCCCATTTTTCATTTTGTAGATTTATATTTGATTCCTGTTTTCAGCATGGCCACATCCCTCAGCTGTCCTTAGGACTTTAAGTTTATATTCAGGCTTTTCCAGAGACTAAGTCTGCCGTCTGTCTGCAGAGCAGGAAGGGGGATCTGAGCGAATGGCCGCTGCTTACAGGAAGATTTCCAAGCTGTGCCCGTGCTCACAGGGAGCCGTTCCCCTCGGGGGATTGTTTTCCAGGAGCTGCGGCTGAGCTGCTGGCGTGCAGCTCTCTCTCCGGTCTCTGGTTTCTCAAATACAAGCTGTCCGTTTGCTAAGTGTCGTCTCTCCTTGCATCCTAGTCTTAGTAGCACCAGATAGTTAGACCTTGGAGGCATCTTATGTCCCATCATAAGGGACCGCAGGTTGATGGGTTTCGTTCATTCTGTTTTGTTTACCAGAAGCCACTGGTAGGTCTTCCTGTTAACAAATAATGCTTAAATTCCTGGAATAAGGCTGTTCGGTTGGTTTTTATACATTGCTGGTTTGTTTTGCTCATGTTTGGGATTCTTAACCTGCATGTTGAAACGTGAGTTTTGTTTCTTCTTTTCCCTTACGGTGCCTGGTCCAGTTTAGGTATCAGATATAATTGGTCCTACCCTTTTCTTAGCCATCGTATTGTAGGCATGCTGACAACACTGACTCTGTCTCTGGTCTTTCATCTTCTTCATGCCTGTGCAGTGACCTCGCTCAGGACTCCGTGGTCTGGGCCCCGTGGGG
Source organism: Potos flavus (assembly GCA_028534135.1). Classification (NCBI taxonomy): domain Eukaryota; kingdom Metazoa; phylum Chordata; class Mammalia; order Carnivora; family Procyonidae; genus Potos; species Potos flavus. The sequence goes on from JAPYYM010003653.1 coordinate 10,237, forward strand.
GTTAACGTATGCCCTCACCAGAAAGGGGGAAGGCTTGTTCCGATGTTCCCAAAAAAAGGCACTTTAGGTAACTGGTCGGGATCACTGGCCTGCAGAAGGCCCCATGTTAGATAACTACCCTGTGACCTCGCCCCCGTGCCCTGTGCTCCGTAAGAGCCTGGGGTCTGGCTTGCCCAGGGTGCAGAGCAGCTGCGCCCTGCCCCACCTGCCCGCCTGCCTCTGCTCCCCGTCGGTAAGTTGCCCCAAACAGAGCTCTGTCGGCGCGACGGGGGGCCAGCTTCAGCTCTCAGTGTAAAGCGGCCGCTCGGTCTGGAGGACACATTACTGACCCTCCTCCAACAAACAAGGGAGAAGAATGCCATTTTCTGAAGGAGGAGGCTGTTGGGAGGGGTCGTTTTAATGAAAGTTTATTGGAGGCACGCAAGAGTCCAGGGCAGTGAGGGTTTCTCCCCGGCTGAGCTGCAGGGGTGGTGGGTCTCTCGTAGGAGATGCTGTGTCCATCTCTCCCTGCTGGGGCCTGAGGTTGAAGATTGCTTCCTCTGTGAGGGGCCTGTAATCCCCAGTTCTTTCTGTGACTGGCATTGAGCCGTGCTGCTCCCCCTTCCAGCCTCCCCTCCACACTCTCCTCCGGCCTCCCCTTCAGCCTCCCCTTCCAGCCTCCCCTCCAG
>JAPYYM010003654.1:0-10903 GCA_028534135.1 Potos flavus
GGTTCCCCATCTGCAGTAGCCACGTTCCAAGTGCTCAGTGGCCACATAGCTAGCGAGCGGAGAGCCAGGAGTCAGCTGGCCTGAGCCCAGCTCCGCCCCCTTTGTCCAGCTGGCCTCGTGCCTGCCCACCTTTGTGGTCACCCAGGCCTTGTGCTGGCTGCTTGGGACTCAGAAGGGATTCGGCCTTATCCCGGTTACTGCTCTTGAGGGGCTCCCGGGGGCAGGAGAACTGGTAACACGTGGTACCAGGGTGTCAGCAAGACCATCCCTCCAGCCCCTGACTCCCACCCGCCCTGCCCTCAGGCAGCCAGGACCCAGAGTGTGCTGAGCCATGTGCTGAGCCGGAAGGAAGCCGGAGGGCCACCCCCCCTAGGGAGCCAGCCCCTTGCTCCAACCCTGTGAAGAGGGGCTCCAGGTGCGCTCTCCAGGCTTTTCCAGTAAAAGCAGAATGCCTTTACATCAACAAAACTCGGGAGAAACCTCCCCACCCCCATGGTTAGTATCCATGGCTGAAAAATGACAATGAGCCTCGGAGAACCCATTTCAGATGAATTTGAAGTCTATGAATTTTATTCGCAACAGCTTCTATTTTGGTTTGAAAGATGTTAATGTGTGAAACAGTATTTGTTTGGTCTACCAGCAGCATTGGGTGTGCATATGGGATGTAAGATCCCCTAAAATAATGCAGGGGCTCCCAGCTTGGGAATCCCGGAAACTTCCAGGATCAGAATGGGGGAGGGGCACCTCATGATAGCTCTGCGTGGCCAGCACTTCTGCTAGCCCCATGCTGGTTTTTATGGTGGGAGGGGAGTGAGGTTCTCCCTTGACACCCTGTCCCCCTCATTCTTACACCCCTCTACGCTCACAGCCTGCAGCCCCCCTCCCTAGCAGCCATTCTTCTGGTTCTGCTCCGAGCTCTACTGATCTGAGGTGACCCAGAATTTTTGTCCGATCCCTCTAGGCTGTGGGCCCCAGTGTCCAAACACTGGGATCCTCTCTTCTGTGGGGACAGAATTTGACTTCCTTATAAACCAGGGAAACAGGGGCACCTGGATGGCTCAGTGGGTTAAGCCTCTGCCTTCGGCTCAGGTCATGGTCTCAGGGTCCTGGGATCGAGCCCCGGATCGGGCTCTCTACTCAGCGGGGAGCCTGCTTCCCCTCTCCCCCTTCCTGCCTCTCTGCCTACTTGTGATCTCTTCTTCTCTGTCAAATAAATAAATAAAATCTTAAAAAAAAATAAGATAAAACAGGGGAACAGAGATGATTCAAACACCATTCTCTGCCCTCCAGGCTGGGGCCTGGGCAGAGCTGAGGGGTTTGCACACCCCCTCCCTCCTCCGGCAGGACCGTCCCTTGACCCCAGCTAAACATCAGTGCCACGAGGGCAGGGACATCTGTGTGTGTCCCAGCTGATTCCTGGCATATAGTAGGCACTCAGATATTTGTTGGATGAATGAATTAATGCAAGCTGAGGGGCACAAAGGCGTGTGTCCCAACCCTGCCCTCTGGCTTCCGGCTGTGTCTTCTTCTGGTAGTGGTGGCGGTGGGGATCTCAGAGTCATGCGATGAGCAGGGAGGGGGCACCCCCTATGGGAGTTGTGTTCACAACTGGATGGTGCTTTTTCTCCCTTTGGGGTCCATGGATTTATTCTCAGGGGTCTTCAGGTTCCACAGAATAATTTTTTTAAGTGTGGATTCTTTAAGTGTTGTAAGAGTTATTTTGTAATAATTTCCGTCTTCAAGAAGACTTGCAAGAATCATACCAAAAAAAACCCAAAACCCTAAACAACCTTGTCCCCTGTACCCTTCACCCAAATTCATTATTACTAACGTTTCGCCAGACTTGACTCTCTCACAATAATATTTTTCCCCCAGAACTGTTTGAGAGGTCATCGCAGACATGCAATATGACTTTTACTCCTGGATAATACTTAGAGGTCTATTTCCTAAGAACAAGAACATTCTGTTACGTAAACGTGGTTCAATAACCAAATTCAAGAAGTCTTACGTTGACACCATACTGGGATCTAATATACAATTTATAGTCACCTTTACCAATTGTCTCAGGAATGTCCTTCATGTCAAGTTGTTTCCTAATTCAGAGATTCCTTTGCATTCTGTCACTACTCATTCTCTCTCTCTCTTTTTTTAAAATATTTTATTTATTTATTTGACAGAGAAAGAGATCACAAGTAGGCAGAGAGGCAGGCAGAGAGAGAGGGGGAAGCAGGCTCCCCCTGAGCAGAGAGCCCGATGTGGGGCTTGATCCAGGACCCTGAGATCGTGACCTGAGCCGAAGACAGAGGCTTAACCCACTGAGCCACCCAGGCGCCCCACCACTCATTCTCTTAAAGCTTTATGAAGAAGTCATTTACATCCCATAGAATTTCCTTGCTTAAGTGTACAGTTTCATGATTACTAGAGATATTTACAGAGTTATGTAAATGTCACAATTTTATTCTAAATTATTTCCATCCCCCTGAAAAGAAGCCTCATCTCTAGTTTCCATCAAGGCCTTGTCCCCCTTCTAGCCCCTGATAACCACAAATCTATTTTTTGTCTCTAGAGATTTGCTTTTCTGAGTGTTTCATTAGAAATGGAATCGTGCACTAGATGACCTTTATATTTGACCTCTTTCACTTTAGCTTCATGTTTTCCTGTTCATCCATAGTGTAGAATGTAGCGGTAGTTCATCCCTTTTTATGGCTGACTAATAGTCCATTGGTTGATGGACATTTGGGTTGTTTCCACTCTGGGGGCTATTATGATTAATTCCGCTATGAATAATCCATGCAAGTTTTTTATGTGAACATCTGTTTTCATTTCTCTTGGGTAGCTATCTAGGAGTAGAATCCAGGGATCATAGAGTAACCCTCCGTTTAACTTTTTAAGAAACACCCAACAGTTTCCCAAAGTGGCAGCCATGTAAGATGGCTCGGATTTCTCCACATCCTCGCCAACACTTGTCTATCTTTTTGATGCTTGCCATCCTAGTGGGTGTGAAGTGCTATCTCATTGTGGTTTTGATTTGCATTTCTCTGATGGCTAGTGATGTTAAGCATCTTTTCATGTGCTTCTTGGCCACTCGGGTATCTCCTCTGGTGAATTACCTATTCAGATTTTTTGCCCATTTTTTAAGTGTGTCGCATTCTTATCATTGAGTCACAAGTGTTTTTCTTATATGCTAAATACAAGTCTTTGTGGGGTGTTTCATTTTGTTTTGTTTTTTGGTTATATGATTTGCAAACATTTTCTCCCAGTCTGTGGCTTAATTTTTTGCTTTCTTGATGGTGTCTTTTGAAATGTAACAGTTTTTACTTTTGTTAAAGTCCCAATCTGTCAATTTTTTCTTTTATTGCTTATGTGTTGGGTATCTAGGAAATCATTATATCTAACAAAAAAAAACCTAAGATATTTTTAACCTAAGAAATCATTTTAGGGGTGCCTGGGTGGCTCTATCGGTTGGGTGGCTGCCTTTGGCTCAGGTCATGATCTCGGGGTCCTGGGATCGTATCCCATGTCAGGCTCCCCACTCAGCGAGATAGTCTGCTTCTCCCTCTCCCTCATCTGCTCCCCCTGTTTGTGCTCTCTCTCTCTCTCAAATAAATAAAATCTTAAAAAAAAAAGAGGATTAAAAAAATCATTTTATAGCTAAGAAATTGTTGCCTAACCCAAGATCACAACTTTACTCCTCTATTTTCTATCCTATTTACTCTTCTATTTTCTATTTAATTTAATTTATTCTATTTCTATTCTATTTGCTCCTCTATTTTCTTCTAAGAGCTTTATAGTTTTAACTCTTACATTTAGATCACTGATCATTTTGGGTAAATTTTTGTGTATGATGGGAAGAGTCCAAATGCATCCTTTTGCATGTAGGTAGACAATTGTCCCACTGCTGCTTGTTGAAGAAACTATTCTCTCTAGTAAGTTCTCTTGATACCTTTGTGAAAAATCATTTGACCATGATACAGTTTTTAAATGTCATTTGCATGAAAACGTCAGCCCCTTTTCATTTATCAAAAGCATCTTCCCAACCACCTGAATGACTTTCTCTAAACTACCTAGGGAAATCAATTGGATATTTTTATTTTGAGTAGTTCATAATTTTTTTTTCTTATTTATTTGTAAGAACTCTTTATATATTGAGGAACCAAGGGACTAGTTTGTGCAAATACTCAATGTCATGAAACAGCACAATGTGCTCAAAAGGCATTAAGTATAGCTTGGCTCCGGGGGAAGCCACTAAAGATAGAGCTAGACAGGAAGGCAGAAACCAGTTCTGATGCTAACCTGAGAAGCTTACGTAACCGAACCAAAGTGAGTCAGAAACTACACCAGGTTGAGTTGTCGCACAAAGGAAACTTTTATTTGCACCAAATAAGAAGATCATGGGGAATGGTTTCCAGAGCCACGACGCCCCCAAGAGAGGGTAAATGGGTTCCTTTTGTTTCGGGTTAGGATGAATAGATAGGGGAGCCTTGTTATCCTATGTAGACGTGGGCACAAGGTAGCACGTGCGTCTTAAGGAAACATGCCTATATATACGTTGTGCGTTATGTAATTGAGCTTGGGGCTTCTCCTTGCGAAGAGATTTTAGTATTATAATGAGGTAGAGGTAATGGTACATCATACCAGAGGTCACTCCTCGGTCCGTCTGCACAGGTGCGAGTTGGGGGTTTAGCTCAAAAGGTCTGAGTTGTCTGGGCCAGTGGAAGGTCTTATCAGGACAGTCGCCATCACCTGAGGGGTGGTTTTAGATTTTATTTGCCTGAGTTAAGATGTGAACTTGAAAGAAGAGCTTAAGGGAAAATGTAAGACAAAGGTTAGTGAGTACAGGCAGGTGGGCAGTCAAGGTCAGGTCTCGGGGTTTAGCTGGTGACACTTAGACTTTATCTTGCAGGTCACTGGGAGCCATAGAAGGGTTTTAAGCAAGGGAGGGATGTAATTAAATTTGTCTTGTTGAAAATGGCTTTAAATAAGAGACATAATGGATGGAGGGAAGGGCTACAAGGGTAAATCAAGGCGAGAAAGTGCAAACCCTTTGAATGTCCAGCCAAAGAGTGTCAGCTTGGCTTGGTGGGCAATGGGGAGCCACGGAACATTCTGGGTGATGACTGGGGGCGAACCAGGGAGGCAGTGGGGATGGAGAGCTGCCTATGAAGGTGGAAAGGACCAAGACTGAGGCCAGGGCTGATCTCTGGTTGGGGTAAGCGGTTCAGTTTCCCGGCATAAAGCTTGGCCCCAACTGACATCTTAACCCCACATGGGTGCCCCAGGCTGTGTCATCTGTCCCTGCTTCCCAGAACTGACCTCCAACCCAGACAGATGGGATGTTGCCAGGGGTAACCCAGAGAGGAAATATGAACCAAGAGTTTCCGGGCAGGGCACTCTGAGTGGGAGAGGGAAAAAGGAACAGCATATTGGCATGCCAGGAGGGGTCTTAGAAATCATTCAAGCCGCCATTCCTTTTTTTTTTTTTTTTTTTAAGGTTTTATTTATTTATTTGAGAGAGAGAAAGAGATCACAAGTAGGCAGAGAGGCAGGCAGAAGGAGAGGGGGAAGCAGGCTCCCTGCTAAGCAGAGATCCCGATGCGGGGCTCAATCCCAGGACCCTGAGATCATGACCCGAGCCAAAGGCAGAGGCTTAACCCACTGAGCCACCCAGGCGCCCCTCAAGCCACCATTCTTAAGGCAACCGATCCTTAGCCTCTGCTGCCATAGGTCCAAGTGTAGGGAACCCCCTACATCCCCAGCAGCCATTCTATAGCTGGTTGGCTCATCTGGTGAGAAAGTTCTGGTGCTGGCATGGCGTCAGAGGCATAAGGAGCCTTGAAACTCTTATCTCGAGGTTCCTGTCCACTAGATAGAGGGGACCTTAAGGCTCAGAGGGACACCATCCTGCACCAAGGTCACCTAGGGAGTCAACCCCAACTTGTGTCAGAGAAGGCCCTAGAAACTCCCCACCCACTTTCACAAATGATAATTTTTTTTAACCTACTTTTCAAAAACCGGTAGTACATGCATATAGCACCAAAAAAAAAAAAAAAAATCCACAGAATATTGCAATGAAAAGCCAGTCTCCTTTCCACCCTGACCCCAACTCTCTGCGCCATTCCTGAAAGCACCGCCGTTCCAGTCTCTTAAGCACCCTTGTCAGAGATAATATATGCATGATCAGCATGTATAGGAGACCCCCGTATTTTTTACATGAAAAGTAACTCACCATAACCTGTACCACACCTTGCTTTTCCCACTTACCAGCAGTACATCTGAGGTCGATCATTATCATCCCAGTCCTTTCCAGGACGAAGCCCCGGCTTATGTGTCTTCATGCCATTTCTTGGTCCCCTACTGTTGGATACCTCAGGTGCTTCTCGGTCTGCTTACATAGAATACTATTGACTATCCTTGTATGTTTCCATTTGCCTGCTGCAGAGCTTAGCCAGACCACCCTTCAGAAGTATGGCACTGTCTTACTCCTCATCCGCTAGCGACTGCGTGCATCTCCCCCCACCTTCAACACCAAAAGTGTTACCAAGCTTATTCATTCTTGCCAGCTTGGTCAGGTTACAAAAAGTGACGGGCATGTTATGCTTTGATTTGTAGTTCTTTAATATGCACTTAATTACAAGTGCGATTGAGTATCTTTCCATGAACTGCTTGTTCATATCCTTTGCTCTTTTTTTCTAAGGGGTTCATCATCTTTTCCTATCGATTTGAAAGAGCTCTTTCTGTATGAGGAACATTAACGTTCATCTCATTGTCCTCAATTAACTTCTGGCATACGCGCCGCAGATAATTTTTTTTTTTTTAATTTGCCATTTGCCTTTTTAAACTTTGTGGTATTTTTCATCCTGTTCAGGAGTTTTAATTTTTTACGTAGTTAAGTTTATCAATATTTTCCTTCATGGTTTCTGGAAATAAAAATATTTATACAGTGCACTTTACATAAGCTTTTTACACAATATCATATCATGTTTGGTCCGCACAGCAGCCTTCGAAGGAAGACAGGGTGGGGATTTTTATCGTTAGTTTAATTTTACAGATGAATTCAAGTGAGGCTCAGAGAAGTGAGGAGACTCGCGCAGGCAGAACAGTTTCTAGAACCTTTGCTGGTCTCACTTCCGTCACCTGCCTCCCAACCGGCCAGGTAACTCACTCCTGGCACTGTTAACAAAAGGAGGTGGCTTCTCTAGTAGAACATTTTCAGTCATTAAAACTACAAGCATCTTTTCTGCCTTTCTAAAAATACCTTTGAAACTATAAAATGAATTCATAGCTCTTAAAATCAAAACCTCCACCGTACAGAACAATGTAACAGGAGGCTTGGGGTGGGGACTCGTGCTTTGCCCCAAAAACCCACCCCCGCAGGGTGACCACTGTCAGGTTTGCTGTGAGACAGGGCGAGGAAGAGCCACCAGGAGCTGGACTGTTCCTTATTTGTCTGACTGTCACCAGTGCCTCATATACTCCAGGAAGGCCGTAGGTGCTCAATAAATGCTACAAGACAAGAGACTGAGGTGGTCGGGCCCCCCATTTAGACTGCAGATAGACACTTAGCGGTTGTGTGAGCATGGAAAGGTGAATGACCCTCTCTGTGCTACCTTGTCCTTGTCTGTAAAATTGGGATAGTAGTTTCTACCGCAAGTAAACGAAATAAGCCTCATAAAGTGCTGAGCCTCTGATCTATCTCTTCCTTCCTGAATCTCCTGTCTGCTACTCCCACCTGGCCCCCGATATCTAGGGTCATGAGATAGCAGAGCTGAAAATCAAGCCTCCTTCCCTCCCAGAAGCCCAGAGAGGGGAAGTGCTTGCCCAAGGTCACACAACCCGTGGGTGGCAGGGCAGGCAGAGACTCCAGTCTCCTGACTCATTACATCACTAAGCCGGCTTCCTCATAGCTGGACCACTGCAGACGCGGCCCTCTCTCCTACTGTCTCGCCCCGTTTTGGCCACCAGGGGGCGCTTCCAAAAACACAGCCCAGACCGCTGACGCCCTTGCTCCAAACTTGGCGGGGGGGGGGGGCTCCCTGCTGCCTAGGAAAGGACCCCCCCTTTTTTTTTTTTTGGTCTGGCGTTCAAGGCTCTCAGAACCCGCCTTCTCTCCCCTACACACCGGGCAACGCGCATTCCCATCCTTGCTGTTTCCTTAAGCACACTCCTCCCGGAGCATCCGCCCCCTTCCCGCCTCTCTCAGGCCCAGCCTCCGCTATTTATGCCACTTCTTCCCTGCGGATTGGGTCCGTCTCTCAAACTGTGCCACCCCATTCTCTATGACAGTTGCCACACCACTGAGGCCCATCCCCAGCGTTCAGTTGGTGCTGAGTCAATGTTGGCTGTGGGATAAGGCGCAGCAGCAGGCCGAGATCCCCTCCCAAACTGCGAGGAGCGCTGGTCCTGGAGGGGCCTCAGGGGACGTGGTGCCAGGGTGGGTGTGAGCAGTCCCCACCCACTGTGCAACTCTGGACCAGTGGCTACCCCTCTCTGGGCCTCAGTTTTCTCATCTGTGAACTGGGGAGGCTTGGGGGAGGGGGCTGGGCATTGCCTGCCTGCAGGGGCCGCAGTTGTCTGTGGGAGGGGCCAAGGGACTTGGCTTGAGGCTGCGGTTACTACGTGTTTGTTTAGGGGTCTTGGGGGAGTCTGAGGGAAACGCTGGGGCCAGAGTGCTCCCTCCAACGCTCCTGGACTGTGTGTATCCCGCTCCCTGCCCTTCAGCGGCAGAGGCCCCCACAGACCCGAGCTCCCTCAACTCGTCCCGGCTCGGGTGACGTCGGCTACCGGGGCGGCACCCGTCCTCCCCATCGCCCCACACACACACCTTTCAAAGGGGGGAAACTGAGGCCGGGCGCGGAGAGCCCGCAGCCAAGGTCACCGCGAGCGGTGGCGGCGCGGGCAGGAGGGCCGGCGGCGCTCTGGCTCGGGCTCGGACTCTCGGGCTCGGGCTGCGGACGCCCCCGAGCCACCACCACCCCCCCGCCGGCGCCCCGCCGGCTGGACGCGCTGGGGCCGCGCCCGCGCTCCGCTCCCGCGGCGGGGACGGCGCGCGCTCGGCGACTGCAGGCGGACCCGCGAGGTAGGAGGCGGGCCGGCGGGGGACGCGCGCGGCGGCGGCCGGTGCGGTGCGGTGCGGTGCGGGTCTAGCCCAGGGCTGGGGGCGGCGGGGGCCGCGGCCCGGAGTCCCCTCAGCGGAGGGTTCTGGGCGGCAGCTCCGCCCCCGGGGCCGCGGCTACACGGACGCGCGAGCAGCTCTTGGGAACCGGGGGGCGGGAGGGATGATCGCAGGCGGCTTTGCGGAGCCGGGCCGGGGAGGAGGTTCCGAGGCCTCAGTGGCGGGGATGACTCTGGTCTCCCTGTTGTAGAGTTGGGGGATCAGAGGCCGCCGGGCTCTTGGCTTTGGGGGCCGGGGTTACGTTACGCGGGCGGCCCAGAGGGCCTGGGGTGCGTCAGCGCCAGTCTTTCTGAGCCGGGGCTCTGCGGGTGTCGCTCTCCGGGACTCGAGCGGTGAGGACGCAGGAGATTCAGCCTCCGCGGCTATGCGGAGCGTTTATCCGAAACCTTGTGAACGCTAAAGGCGCGATCTTGGGGGAGGGGAGCTCGGCGTGCTCCATTTCCGCGTCTATGCAGTTTGCTGTCTCCCGGGGGTGGAGAAACGTGAATCCGGGCTCCGGGGGTCGTCAAGTGAAGCTGTACCCCCCGTCCCCAACCGCCGCACTCCCTCCCTTCCCTCCCCGCTCCTCCCTGTTCTTGCCTCCCGACGGAGAAATCCCGCCACCGCCACGGCGTCCAGGGTCCGGAGCCTGCGGGCGGGAGGTTGAGGCATCTCAGGAATTCGGTGGGAGCCAGATAGACGCGTCTAGGGAGGGAGGGAGGGAGGAGTTTTGACTGGACTGGAGGAGCTGGGTCCGAATTCAGCCCTGCCCCTGACCACCTGTGTGACCTTGGGCGACCCCTCCTCCTGCTACCACGTGGGCAAGAGCCCGGTTTTTATTCCAGGGGGCTGCCCCCGGGTCAGACCCTAGGGGCCGGCAGTCCGTGTAGGTGACGGTGCTTGAGGACTGGAACAGACCGAACAGACCGCGGCAGTCTTTGGACCCAGCCCCAAATAGGACAGGAGGCAGCAGCGGCCTGAGAACTGAGGGGGTTGTCTCAAGTGTCAGGGCGCCCTGCCCCATCTGCCAGCCTGAGCAGGGACCCTCGGGGACCAGGGGGCTCCCGCTGTGGGAAATCCCTGCCCTGTCCAGAGGGCTGCCCTTGGGCAGTATAGGGGTCAGGGGCAGCTGGCAGAGGTGAGTCAAGGCTGTCCCCACTCCCATCCCAGTCATGGAGACCCCCCCTCCCCCCCCCCCCATGTTTCTGTCAGGCAGTTGCCACTTTAAATTGCAAAGCTCTCCACTGTCACAGCTGATCTGTTCCTGGAGCAAACGGAGCAGAAAGACGACAGTGGGTGTCCCCTCCCCCGGGGCCCATCCACAGGATTAGGCTTCTGGGGACAGCAGTCTGCTCTGCCTGGTCAGCTCTGTACATTTTGCTCTGAGCATGCTCTATATTTGGTGGGGGGGAGGGGGGGAGGGGGCGGTGCAAGGAGAGAAGCACTTCTGAACTAGGAGCCAGAGTCTGGCCATGCTCTTTGACAAAGCCCCTGCTCCACTCTGGTCAGTCCCCACCAGACAACCCACAAGCTGGCCTGTGTGGCCCCCTCAGAGCACCTCTGAACTGAGGTGACACAGGAGTGTCCCTCTGGTTGCTCTCCTCTGCCCCCAGCATCATGCCTGGCTCCTCCCGTGGGCTGGTAAGGTGGCCAAGCTCCTGAACCCACGTGTGGGTTGGAAAGGAAAGAAGAGAAACAACCCCATCCCCCTCTGATCCCCACCCCTACCCCCACCCCCACCCCCAGGCAGGA
>JAPYYM010003655.1:0-10902 GCA_028534135.1 Potos flavus
ACACCTTAACATAATAAAGTCCACCTCTGAAAAATCCACAGCTAACATCATCCTCATTGGGGAAAAACTGATATCCTTTCCCCTACAGTCAGGAACAAGAAAAGGATGTCTACTCTCACCACTTTTACTCAACATAGTCCTGGAAGTCCTAGCCACAGCAATCAGACAACAAAAAGAAATAAAATGCATCCAAATCAGTAAAGAAGAAGTAAAACTTTCACTATTTGCAGAGGACATGATACTCTACAAAGAAAACCCAAAAAATTCTACCAAAGAACTGCTAAAACTGATAAATGAATTCAGTAAAGTCACATGATACAAAATCAACATACAGAAATCTGTTGCATCTCTATATGCCAATAATGAAGCAGCAGAGAGAGAAATTAAGGGATCAATCTCATTTACAACTGCACCAAAAACAATAAGATTGTTGTAACCAGGAATAAACCTAACCAAAGAGGTGAAAGACCTGTACTCTGAAAACTATACAACACTGATGAAAGAAATTGAAGATGACACAAAGAAATGGGAAGGTAATCCATGCTCATGGCCTGGAAAAACAAATATTGTTAAAATGTCTATACTACCCAAAGCAATCTGCACATTTAATGTAATCCCTATCAAAATACTAACAGCATTTTTCACAGAGCTAGAACAACCCTAAAATTTTTATGGAACCACAAAAGAACCTAAATAGCCAAAGCAACTTTGATAAAAGAGAGGCAAAGCTGGACGCATCATAATTCCAGACTTCAAGTTATGTTACAAACCTGTAGTGATCAAAACAGTATGGTACTGGAACAAAAACAAACACATAGATCAATGGAACAGAATAGAAAACCCAGAAATATACTCACAACTGTATGGTCAATTAATCTTCCTCAAAGCAGGAAACAAGAACCAATGGAAAAAAACAGTCTCTTCAATAAATGGTGCTGGGAAAATTGGACAGCCACATGCAGAAGAATGAAACTGGACCATTTTCCTATGCCATACACAAAAATAAATTCAAAATGGATTAAAGACCTAAATATGAGACCTGAAACCATAAGAATCATAGGTAAGAGCACAGGCAGTAATTTCTTTGACATCAGCCATAATAATGTTTTCTAGACAGGTCCCCTAAGGCGATGGAAACAAAAACAAAAATAAACAATTGGGACTATTTCAAAATGAAAAGCTTCTACATAGCAAAGGGAACAATCAACAAACTAAAGGACAACCTATAGAACAGGAGAAGATAGTTGCAAAAGACATATCTGATAAAGAGTTAATGTCCAAAATATATAAAGAACTTAGGGGCAGCTGGATTTCTCAGTCAGTTAAGCCTCTGACTCCTGTTTCAGCTCAGGTCATGATCTCAGGTCTGTGAGCTAGAACCCCATATCAGGTTCCATGCTCAGCATGGAATCTGCTTGAGATTATCTCCCTCTCCTCCACCCCTCTCCCAGCTCTAATTTTCTTTCTCTCTAAAATAAATAAAATTGTTTTTTTAACAATATAAAAATATATAATATATTAATATATATTATATATTTATTTAAATATTATATATAATTATAATATATATTGTATAATTATAATTATGATTTTTATATACAATTATAATATAATATATTATTTTTATATTACTTATAATATAGATATTTATATTATAATTATTAATATTAATATAAAAATAACAATATAAAACTCAACACCCTATAAACAAATAATCCAATTAAAAATGGGCAGAAGACAGAACTGACATTTCTCTAAAGAAGACATCCAGATGGCCAATGGACACATGAAAAGATGATCATCACTTATCATCTGGGAAATGCAAATCAAAACTACAAAGCAAAACCATCTCACACCTGTCAGAATGGCTAAAATCAACAATACAAGAAACAATAGGTGTTGGCAAGGATGCAGAGAAAAAGAACCCTCTTGCACCGTTGGTGGGAATGCAAACTGGAGCAGCCATTGTGGAAAACAGTGTGAATGCTCCTCCAATAGTTAAAAATAGAACTACCCTAAAATCTAGCAATCATACTCCTGGGTACTTACCCAAAGAATACAAAAACACTAATTCAAAGGGATACATGCACTCCTTTGTTTATTGCAGCATTATTTACAATAGCCATTATGGAAGCAGCCCATGTGTACTGATTGATGAATGGAGAAAAAAGATGTGGTATATGTATACAACAGACTATTATTCAGCCATAAAAAAGAATGAAATCTTTTTTGCAATGACATGGATGGACCTAGAGAGCATGATGTTAAGTGAATAAGTCCATCAGAGAAAGACAAATACATTTCACTCATATGTCAAATTTAAGAAACAAACAATGACAAAAAAAGACAAACCATTTCCTGAAGACAGTTCATTTTGTAGAACAGAATCATTAGGATTTTGCCCACCTGCATTTTTTGCTAGTCTAGATTTTCCCTGGAATTGAGCTCTTTGAAAGGTTTGACCATCTTATTCATGGTTATAACCCCAGTCACAAGAACAATTCCATATACATGGTAAGTGCTCACAAAATATTTGTTGAATGAATGAACCAGTCTATAAATCTCATAATTATCAAATCCCATACATAATGCCAAGAGTATTTAATCAGAGTAGAACTTATAATATTAAATACAGGAATATCAAAGCCAGAAAGATTGAAAGTTGACATTGATGACTTCGATGTATTTTAATTTTAATTTAATTATAAACTATTTTCTTTCTTCAAACAATAATATGTACAATCTGGGAAGGACTGTAATGACTATCATTTAGAGATCAAATTCTTCTTATGGAAACCCATATAATAACATCCTATAGAATTATGTCTATTACATGTCCATATGCTAAAAATGTGTAATGTATTTTTTTGTTAACATTGTGACAGATTTTGCAGGTGGCACAAGTATTTCAATGAACTCCTAATCCAAAGAACCACCTAGGAGAAAGCATGCGTTCCTTAAGAGAGAAGGATTTTTTTCTTCCTTTCAGAGCAAACGTTTCCTTATTTTGTAGATTCCCAGTGTAATAGCATGGGTTTGTGTTGTTTATTTTTTTTATTTTGCTTTCACTTTTGTTTTCCAAAATGGAAGCAGAGATATTTAAAGTAGATATAAAGAAAACACATACTAAAAAATTTACATGAAATTTGTAAGAAATCCAATATTAACTAAATTAACAAAACATTTGAAAAAGTGAATACATGTCATTGAAGTGAAAGCTCCAAGAAAGCAGAGATGACATATTATTTGACTCTGTATCCCATGGCTCTAACACAGAACCAGGTCCATAAAAGGTACTCAGTGAAAGTTTGATGAATGAATGAAAGAATAAGTGAATGAATTCATTTCTGCCTAATAAATATATTTAAATAACTAATTTTGTTCTCATTAATCAAACCCATTTTTATTTTTTTATTACTTTTTTTTAGAGATCTTATTTATTTATTTATTTGACAGACAGAGAGAGAGAGCTAGCATACAAGCAGGGGAAGTGGCAGAGGGAGAGGGAGAAGCAGATTCCCCCCTGAGTAAGGAGTCTGATGTGGGGCTCGATCCCAGGACTCTGGAATCAGGACCTGAGCTTAAGGCAGACGCTTAATTGACCAAGCCACCCAGGCGCCCAATCAAACCCATTTTTAACAAACTACTTTCAACAGCAATTTGCTTGATAATCAAGTACACATACCGTTTTCTACATATTAAGACAAAATTGTGCTCCAGTTTTCAATGTTGATTATGCTAAATATTACGGTATGACAGAGCCAAACCATCTTAAGAATTCAGCGAAACACTTATCTCTATTTGACACTTAAATAAACAACAGTGTTAAACCCATCAGTTTGTTTTTCTATAACCTCTACTACTGGGATTTTAATCCAGCTGGCATCCCGTTAACAAACAATATACTCACAGTTCTCAGTTTTCATTTTTCCCCTTTTATAAAATAGAAAATAAAATTGTAAAAAAAAAAGAAAGAAAGAAAAAATTGTAAAGATAATAGAGCTGTAAAAAACATAGTACCAAATTTACTTTAATGACAGTGAGTATAGTTTAGTACAGCTACTCTCTGAATAAATAGATTCAGGGCCTAATAACCACAGAAAAAGGCATGGTAGATGTCCACTGCTGGGATCTGAAGACCTGTTGGCTGATCACTGCCAGTTAGGATTGCTAGTCTCAGCTCCAGCTTCCCTATAGCTTAGAAAAACTGCCCAGCTGCTTTTGTATGCAGATCGATTTCTTACTGGAATAGATTCCTCACAAACAAGGATAATCCTTTATTTGAGGTTTAGTCACTTGAATTCCTCTCTGTATTCCTCACTGTCAGGCTTTGCAATTTTTATTTATTCCTGGTAGAATATACTTACTATTGCAGTTGTGTCACTTTTCACTCTAAGCCCTTCTTTTCAGGGCCTTTGAGAAAGAAAGGTCTTTAGCTAGAAATTTCTCATGCTTTTTGACAGTCTAAAAATGATTTATTCTAGAAGAGAATAGAGGTGGAAGGAATAGAAAGATCATTTATTCTACCATCTTTGAGAACTTGATTATCAGTTAATCAAAAATTTATTGTTAAATGAAATGTGATAGCTTTCAACATTTAATTTTATTGCTTTTATCTTTGTTTAAGAAGTAACACTAAATTATTTTACAATCTCGTGAATAGAGTAAATCCAATAGCCCAAAAATATTCCCTGTGGATAAAGTAATTCTAATTTATTCCCTTTCACATTAATATGGTAGAATGAATTACTGTAACACTAGACAAGAAAACATGGCTTAATCTTATATATATTTACAAATATATTTATAATATATTTATTTGTATATGGATCTATATATAAATCAATCTTTATTTATTCTGTGGGTGTCCTTTCCGTTGTTTTGAAAGACTAGCTTCTTTCACACATGAAAGAGTCCATATCAACCAGAATTGTCACTCTAAAACCTGCACTTAAAATCTTGACTATTAAATCCATTGTTTTCCAAAGCTTTTTCCCCATGAGAATTACTGCATACATATATACTTAGGACTAAATTATAAAATGGTTACTGAAACAATTATTTAACAGCATTTCAAACTGTATCAAACTCACTGTGGAACACTCTGATTTTGCTATTTGGAATAAAATATTAGACTAATTTCTTTAGAGAATAACAAAATTCAAGGCAATCTGTTGCTCTTCTTTTTCTAATAAAAGAAATTCTTCAAAGTAAGTTATTGCCCATTACTTACAAGTTCATCCAGGAAGAGAAAAAGAAAGAATAGTGAGTAGATTTGCTTAAAAGACTATTATTCCAACTTTCCGAATGTGAAATCTTTGATATAGACTAGTAAATAGTACAGAGACTATAGTGGAGAATATACAAAAACTAAAACTAGATATAACTATTAAGAAGATATGGTCAAAAAAAAAAATAGAAGATATGGTCCATATATACAATGGAATATTATGCCTCTATCAGAAAGGATGAATACCCAACTTTTGTATCAACGTGGATAGGGCTGGAAGAGATTATGCTGAGTGAAATAAGTCAAGCAGAGAGAGTCAGTTATACATGGTTTCACTTACATGTGGAGCATAAGGAAAAACATGGAGGACACTGGACGAAGAAAAGGAAGGGTGAATTGGGGGAAATCAGAGGGGGAGATGAACCAAGAGAGACTGTGGACTCTGAGCAACAAACTGAGGGTTTTGGAGGGGAGGGGGCGGGGGGTTGGTTGATCCCGGTGGTGGGTATTGAGGAGGGCATGTATTGCATGGAGCACTGGGTGTGGTGCATGAACAATGAATCTTGCAACACTAAAAAAATAAAATTAATTAAAAATTTGAAAAAGAATTTAAAAGAAACTTGTCATTATCTTCTTAATTAGATGTGAAAGCATACTGTTTATGAAAGTTAAGCCCCCATACTTATTTCTGATTTCTTATGCTAACCTTGAAAGCTCTACAATGTATAAAACCCACTAAAATATTGAATACACATACAAATGAATCCTCAAAACCAAGTTTATATACCATAAACAGAAGTAGGGGGAAAGTATACATAAAAATATAGATATATGTTATATTTATTATTATATTTTTGTTATTTGAGCCCTAGAACTTGATTTTGTCTAATTTTTGTAGTTTTAAATGTAAAATTAAAATAAATAATCTGGAGTTTTTTTCATGTTTGATTTAGGATAAGACAAAAAGTAAGCTATTACTAAATTTAAATTCCCTTCTCCTCTTAGGGTAGGACCAATAAGTAAGAGGTAAACTGGGCATGTGTACTGTACATCAGGAATTCCCCTAAAGGACATACCATGTGCAGAATAGAACTCAACATATTATAAAAATAGTGCACGGGAGCCAAGCTCATATGGACTAGAGTTGTCTGAGTTATTCCTCCAGGAAGCATGAATAGGCACATAAGGAAAACACATAAGGAATGATTCTCTCTTTTCCTTCATATTCAGAATGATACATTGAATCACCTTCTTGGGTACAAGGAGACAAACATAAGTGACTGCTGCCCAACTTCCTAATACTGAAAACTATTATGCTCACTTCAAAAATCTCTTAGCACAAAAGCATTACTTCTCACAGATTCTTAAATAATATAATATTTTGTGTCCAATCAAATATTATTATTACTGTGTATGGACCACAGTAGGACCACCTAGCAGGCATATTACTTGGGACCAAATCCCAACCTGTGTGTTTGTTTTTTTTTTTTAAATCACTGAACAAAATGTCAATTAGATGTTAGCCAGGGCTCAAAATGAAAACATATGCATGAGCCATTCAAAACTTATGAATAAATAAAAATGGAAAGGTCAGTAATGATCTTTCTTCTTCACTGTTAGTAAGCCTTTGAATTAAGTTCAGGAAATGTATGCAGGTGGTTTTTGATTAATTTGATAGAGGTACATCCATGGAACCAATTTACAAGTGATTTGCAGGCAGGCTAGCATTACTGAAATAAACAGTGCTATTACTATGATTTATGCTACTATTTCTAACACAAATGATAAAGTGAAATTTACAGTCCTTAATTACCACCATGAAAAATTGGGAGGGAAAGAAAAGAGCAAAGATTGGCAATTTGCAAACTTGTCATTAAGGCAAGATACAAAAATCCATTTGCTTCACTTTAAAAAAAAAAAAAGATATTGCACAAATAGGGCTTCCTATATTGTTATCAATCCATTGGGGAGGAGGAGGGAGTTAAAAAAAAAACAAATGACAAGAACTTGACCTTCAGATACCAGGAAGTGTGGTTTTAGGAAAGCAACTGACAAAATGTAGGCTCTAGTTATAAAAAGCAGGAAAGTGACAAAATACAACACAACTCTACACATTATTCTGGGCCTCTCACAAGACTCAGTTTGTTCTTCAAATCATTTCAGTTCCATTTTTCAAATGTCTTTTGTCAGTAAAAAAAAAAAAAAAAAAAGCAAATTAAAGAAATCATATCTTAATTTTTAACTAAATGTTTTTTTTTCTTTTACCCCATTATATCCAAATAGCACTGGAAGTCTGTTAGGATAGTCAAAGATGTTTTTAGAGGTATTGCTATCCACAGAATTCTAACAAAGCTACACAGAGGAGAACCTAGTCTAAGAGACACAGCTCAAGCCTGCAGTTGTCAAGAGGTTGTATATAATGTGCATGTCCAATTGCCTAGGCCAGGGCTCTTTCCGGTGATGTTTAATCACTTCCTATTTTAATAATCCACCCAGGCTTTATTTTCAATACTCATGCCCTTGTGTGACTGACCTACTACCAAGAAATGCATAGAGTTCTAATGGATCATCTAATCACTATCTGCTAAGTTTGGTTCAATATACAGTAATAACATGTAGTGGTCATTCACACTGCTTCACAGACTGATCTGTGGCAAAACTCTGAAAAGTTACAAAACACAGCAACTGGTTATATATGAGGGGCAAGGGAGATGGAACAAAGATAGCAGAAGTTTCTTGTCTGACTGACTGACAAAATAATGGTGCAATTTTAGATATAGGGAAGGCACAAGACAATCCTGGGAACTGAGAGGTTAGTTTTAGACATACTAAGTTTGAGTTTCTGGCAGGACATCCAGGTACAGATATCCAGTAGACATTATTAGGAATGTAGGACTAAATTCTGAAGATAACTTAGGCCCAGATATGTAGATGTTAAAGAAATCTGAAAAAAAAAAAAAAGTGAAGGTTTAAGGCATGAAAGAGGATCAGATGGCCATAGTGAAGAATATAAAGACAAGACACCTGACAGCAAAAACAAAGCGAAGACATATTTGGAAGAAGGAGAGAAAAGAAAAGAATAAGATCAAAAAGAACTAATCAGAGGAGAAATAAAAAAATCCTGAAAAGAATCTCGAGAAGAAAGGAATGATACCAATGTCATATGCTACATAGAAATCAAGAATAAGAGATTCCATTAAATCCTACTGACCAAGATAACTTCAGAGATAATTACTAAAATAAGAGTTTAAGAAATAAACACATTTGAGAAAAAGGAGCTGCAAGTGTAGAATTTTCCTATTAAAAATCAAACAGGAAAAGGTTAAGGAGAACACTTTAGAGATGGATCAGTAGAAGGTGTTCTAAATAATAGATGTACAGCATATATAAGTATCTCATTGATTTCTGATTTCTTGCCACTTCTTAAAAGTTTCTTCTTTCATGACTGGGATATTATAATGAGTAAAAAGCCTTCAGATAAGTCTTCAATGGAGTTTATCCCTTTGTATGTAGGACCCCAATGATCATGATGGATGATTTTATCTTTGCCTTGTTCCAGGAAGCCTAAGAGCATTTGTGCATTCTACCACAAAGCAGGTTCTCCATTTCTACTTCCTGTCAACACAGGCTTTGTTCCCACTCAATAAACCTTCATTTTTTTAAGGAGCATTTCTCCCTTTTAATCTTCTTCCTCATGAGCTTTTAAATTACAATCAAATTTTCACATCTACTTTAATAACCTCCTTAATTGCAAATTCATAAATTTCACACCTTTCCCTCAGAAATTGTCCATACCTCCATTCATCTGTATTTAGATAGCATCTCCTTTTCATAAGCATTTTCTAAGTCATATTTTCTGCACCATACTGAAATGTACCAAATGACATTTGCAGTGCTCTGAAACAGAAAATTCTGGTTCTTCTAATTTATAAATATTTTCATCAATAGTTAATAATAACTAGATTTTGATGGCTTATTCTATGTATCAAACATTTTTGTATAGTGCTTGACATTATCTCATTTTATCATCTCCAAAGCCCTTTAAAATGAATGTTTTTATTCACTCCAACCCCTAGACAAGGAAACTGAGTGTTGGAAAGAGTAGGTCATTAAACCAAAGTCAAACAACAAGTAAGCAACAAAGCTGGAGTTTGAATCCACATTGATTTGACTCCAATGTTCATCATCTACCTTGTGGAAAATTCTATTTCAATTCTTTTATAGTCTTACTTTATAAAAATATCAATCATTCCTTAATACATTTTCATTATTAGAACACTGCACAAAAATTCTGGTTTGATTCAATTTCAATTCAAATTCAATTCAATTCTGGTTCATCCTAATGCAAAATACTCAAAAGGATAGAATTTAAGAAATTTTTTGTTCCTTCTTCTAGCCTCTCGTCACAATTTTACCAAGCAGCATCATGTCTCCCAAGAGCCCCATGAGTTGTTTTATTTTTTTAATTTTTTTATTAACATATAATGTATTATTTGCCCCATGGGTACATGTCTGTGAATCATCAGGCTTACATATTTCACAGCACTTACCATAGCACATACCCTCCCCAATGTCCATAACCCAGTCACCCTATCCCTACCCTCCCTAACCCCCAGCAACCCT
This sequence comes from Potos flavus, assembly GCA_028534135.1. NCBI lineage: Eukaryota > Metazoa > Chordata > Mammalia > Carnivora > Procyonidae > Potos > Potos flavus. The sequence continues at coordinate 9,854 of JAPYYM010003655.1, forward strand.
CAGTTTGTTTCATGAGTTTAGGAGTCTTAGCGTTTGTCCCATGAGTTGTTTTAATGGGTCTTTCCCACTGTCATTCTTTCTGTTCTTTTCTCTGTCCTATTTACTCTGAATGCATATTTATTGGTAGATAGCATGAATATGCATGAGATCACAATTTGAAATTACTCCTTAAATTTCATCAATATTATGATATATCTTCTAGAGTTGATTTCAGTATATATATTATTTCTTAATATAATATATATCACATATATATAAGTATATATACACACTACTTAATGGCATTAAGTTAGTAGCATATCTTCATATTCTGTAGCTTAGTGTGAATACGTTAATTTTTTTATTTTTATATACATACACATACATATATAATTTAATGGTATTAAACCAGCAGCAGTTTTCAGACAATGCATATATTGGTTCTTTATTACATTCCTTTTATAACTTTTCTCTCCTTTCTACTTTCACAATTAAAATACTAGTTATATTTGTATCTTCTCAAACCCACTAAAAATTGAACAACATTAATTATATTTGAAAGAAAACACTATGCCTATATGTGATACTTTCTCTAGAACTTCACTGTACAATATCGTAGACAATAGCCATACCTGGCAATTTAAACTTAAATTTAATTAAAATGAAGTAAGAGTTAAAATTTATTTTCCCAGTTACAAGAGTCATATTTCAAATACTCAAAAGCCACATGTGGCTAGCAACCCCTGTTTCAGACAGAGCATATATAGAACATGTTCCAACATCACAGGAATTTCTACTGGACAGTGCTGATTTATGATTTTCAACAGATAAGTCAATTCTTAGTATGTTCTGCTACTTTTTTTATTAGCCTCTAAGAATGAATAAAGAAAATATGGCATATACATACAGTGGAATATTACTCAGATTTTTAAAGAGAGGGAGATTCTGCAATATGGGACAACATGGATGAATTTTGAAGACATTATGCTAAGTGAAATAATAAGCCAGTCTGAGAAAGACAAATACTGTATGATTTCACTTATATGAGATATCTAAAACAGTCAAATTCA
>JAPYYM010003656.1:0-10902 GCA_028534135.1 Potos flavus
GGGAAGTTCTGAACAAAACTAAATTCTGTATGTCTTCAGTGTACACGGTAATTTTCATCTGGAAAACTCCATGCACATTCCAGCCATGCAAAACTAGTTGGTGTTTATATGTTAACCTGAATAAGGATCAACCCTCCGATTATTATAAACTTATGCAAATGTCTGTGTAAAACTTACATAAATGTCTGGCTTCTTGAACTGACAAGTCTGCCACGAGAAAATTTGGTAGAGGCAAGATGACTGTACAGGGCTGTCTGCATGCTGCCCGTCACAGGATGTGTAGTCTCTCTGATTCAGGCCAGCTGGGTGCTCTTCAGATTGTAGGTGTCCAAAATCAGTGTGATAAAACACAGCCCCTACGAACTTCCTAACCCAGCCCTCACGGTGCCGCAGCTCCTGAATTCTACCAGTTTCGTACGGTAAGTGACAAAATGGCTCTTTCCAGTGATCTTGTCTCACTGGATCGTCACAATAAGGGATCCTATTATTTTCATTTTTGCCCATAAGGAAATAAGGCCCATCAGTGTTCAGTGATTCACATTTATCATAATTAATGGTGTTGGCCCGTATCTCCTTGTACTTGGTTTAGGATCTTGCCCCCATGCTCATGTCTATACCCAAATCAAGGCATGTGGCCATGGGCGTGGTTGTCTTTGCAGGCTGTGTTCAGGAGTGGTGAATCAGCGCTGTGGAAGGTAGGATTTACTCACACACAGCAGAGAGACGTAGCTTCCATGTCCCACTAGGACTTCTGGCTTTTCCTCATTTCTCTTTCATCTAGTCCTTTCAGTTTTGCTCACCTGCTGGAGACTACTGTGGCTGCTCTGACCTTCCAAGGGGTGTATAAGGGGGAACAAAATGACCATGATTGCAAGATGCCTTGAGCTAATCAAATGAATTACATGATTTGATGCAGACTGAGCGCTTGGAACAGCCCATAAAATTAGCTTAATAAATGTTAGCTATTACTACAGAAACATTCAGGGGGAAAATAGGGGTTTATGATAATGGTAGTGGAGGAGATGGCGACTGGCTTCCTTAGGTGATCAACTGGTTTCAACATCTTTGTTTTGATCACCTAATACTTGCAAGGCTTTATGCTAGGGTAGGACATAGTCATTGCCCCGAAGGACCAAGAAATCTTGGTCCTGTTGGGGAGAGGAATTGGGGTGAGGAAAAATGAACAACACATATATGAGCAGTAGAAAGATAAATGTCTTGAGAGGCAGAAACACAATATTATAAGGGATTAGGACTTCCAGCTTCCGGTAATAGAGATCAAAACAAGGAAAAATCGCATTCATCTAGAAATCAAAAAAAGTTGGGGTGAACAATGCCAAGTGGACAGTGAAACTGGAGGAGAGGCCCAGAAGGGGGAAGGATCTTTGGAGGAAAGTACCATGTCAACAAAGCCACCAGGCAAGCTTGTGAAATGTGTTTGCAGAGCTGGAACCTGCTAGAGCAGCTTCCTCAAAGCTGCTACCCACGAGAATCACCTGGGGGGCTTTAAAAAGGTGGATTCCTAAGACCTGGCCCAGCCCTACTGAGTGAGACCCTCCAAGGGCAGGGCTAGGAACTTGTATTCATTTGTAAACTTCTCAAAGTCTGACGATCAGCCTGGTGTGGAACAGTTCCGTGGTTCTCAGAGTGTGGTCCGCAGACCAGCAGCCCCTGCGACCAGGTAAGAAATGCAGGTTCTCAGGTCTCCTGAGCCAGAGGCTTTGAAGCCGGGGACCCGCCAGTCTGAATTGTAATAAGCCCCCAGGTGATGCTGAAGCACCTTTGGGTAGAGGGCATAGAAGAAAAACACGCCGAGCTGTCAATTTCTTTCTTCTGTTGTTGTTATAAGATTTTATTTATTTATTTGGCAGAGAGAGAGAGATCACAAGTAGGCAGAGAGGCAGGCAGAGAGAGAGGGGGAAGCAGGCTCCCCGCTGAGCAGAGAGCCCGATGCGGGGCTGGATCCCAGGACCTTGAAACCATGACCTGAACTGAAGGCAGAGGCTTTAACCCACTGAGCCACCTAGGCGCCCTCTTCTGTTGTTTTTGTTTGTTTGTTTGTTTGTTTTTAGGCAGGAGCACGTAGAGCCCTTGCCAGATTTGTCTTGGAGGCACGGCATTTCCAGGCATGCTCTGATGTAACCAGACCTTTCTTTTTTCCAGTTTTGTTGTGCTATAACGGACATGTAACATTGTGTCAATCCAAGGTGTCAGTGTTTTGACAGGAAGGGGTTAGAATGCGTGGGTGGGAAGAAAGTGGCCATATTGGCTCCACCTGTTTTCTGGTGGGTTTTTTGTGGGGGAGGGGATGTGGGCGCAGGAATCTTAGTCGGGAAGAAGAGGAAGAAAAAATAGGGTGGCGTTCTTCCTTTTCCTTCAAATCATAATAGTGACGAGCACAACGGCATCCACAATGCCAGCCACGTCCAACATACTTTTCTCAATGTGTCATAACAGCCGGAGAGGAGGGGGCTGATATTATCTCTGTTCTACCCATGAGAAAACACTCTCGGAGATTTTAAATAATTTGCCCAAGGTCACACGGTTAATAAGTAGCCGAGCTGAGATTTGAACCCAAGGTTTTCTCCCACGGCGCCAAGCTACCTCTCCTCGGATCTTTCTCCAGCCAGACGGTAGAACTGACGGGGGATTTGGAGACCATCTCCCACTTCCCCGCTGAGATCGAAGGCTCAGAAGTGTGCACTGAATCACCCCGAGGCAGGTCAGTGGCAGAGGTGGGGCTTAGGAGCCATTGAGGGACAGACAGCCCAGGGCTTTTACGCGCCACTGAAGGTCCTTCCCAAACTGCTGGGATACTTGTTACATAAAGTTTAAATTTATGTAGGAATGTGACTAATCCACATTTTTTGGTATTTGATCAGAGGCGGAATATAAATGAGGAAAGCACTTAACTGAAAAACGCAAGCAATGGGAGGGGCCGGGGAGGGCCGAGGTCGAGAGCAACAATGAAATGCAGGCTGTGTGAATGTTTTTAGACTCTTCTGCGTATGAACTCGTTTACTACATCTGCGGAGATCAGTTCCATATTCCAGCTAAATGATTGCAGGGCTTCGTGGTGTTCATGTGTGATTGAGTCAAGGATTTGGTAATTACTCGTCATCCCGACTGATAGCTTCATCTGTGAATCCAGCAAAAATGAAATGTTTGTGGGGTTCCTACCTGCCTCCAAAATACTGCTTGTGTTGTTCAGCAAAGCACAGTGATCAAAGCAGGCTGCTCATCATTTCAGATTTCCGCTTTTAAAAAGTCATTTTTAAACTTTATTCTTGCTATACAAAAGAGCACAATGAGTAGTATTGCCTTTCTTAAGAAACACCTGTCATTTGAAGATGTTCAAAGACGGTAGAAGGAAAATACATATTTTAATCATCATCTGGGGTCCTAATGTTCTAATGATCTCAGAGCTCTGTTATAAAAATATAAAACATTCTGCTGACATGGGTGAAACAGATCTCTAAATGATGTTACTAAAGGACTCTTTGGTTTCGTAGATTATTATGCCCAGCTGATTCTAAATGTCAGCCTTTAATCACCAAAACTTAAAAATGTGATCACTAGGTGGCTGCTTTCGACCTGAAATGTTAAAAGGCTAACAAATTAGAATGATCAGATTATTGAAACAAATTTACAGAGCTATGTAGCTAAGAACTTGCTGTGGTGAGTTAACCGAGTTCAGGACGGCAACTGACTCTCTTGGTAGCTTGTGCAAGTGTGTATGCCTACATACCACCTCCTTGCTCTGCTCTCCCCCTCCAGTAAGAACCTCTTTATTTATTTATTTATTTATTTGGGAGAGAGGTGGGGAGAGGGGTAGAAGGAGAGGGAGAGAGAAACCCAAGCAGACACTGTGCTGAGTGTGGAGCCCAACCTGGGGCTCGATCTCACAACCCTGAGATCAGACCTGAGCCGAAACCAAGAGTCGGAGGTTTAAGCCACTGCGCCACCCAGGCACCACAAGAACCTCATTTTTATTCCAGTATGCTTCCTCCTTGTTATGGCCATAGGGCAGGGAGTGGGTCTGGCTTAGTTTCATCCAAACATGTTGGCTCCATTCAATTTAGCAATAATGGGCTGAAGATTTGGTCAGGGAACAGAATTCCAGCCTTTGAAAGATGAGGGCAAGCCTGTTGGGAGGACTTTTAGAAATGCTGTCTGTCTCCACTCTTGGAGAAAGACAAAGGAGGAGGTGGCTCACTTTCGGCCTCTGGATGGTGTGGCCCTAAGGAGAAGGAGAGAGGTAAGAGTATCACGGAGAACTAGCACCGGGCCGATCTTCTTGCTCCTGGAGATAACTCTGTGTACATCCTGCTCAGTGAGCAAATTCATGTCGTTATTGTCCAAAACTGTGTCCAAAACTGCTTCCGCGAACACTCGGCGGAATCACTTGGAGGCTTTGTTAAAACACAGATCGTTGGGCCCCACCCCCAGGGTTTTGGATTTAGGGTACCCCGGGGTAGAAGTGAGAATCTGCGCTTCTAATTTCTAACAAGGTCCCAGGTTCTGCCGATACTGCAGGCCCGGGGATCTTACTTAGATCATCACTGCTCTAAAGTCAATTTCAGCAAGCGTTTCAATTATTTGCAGCTGAAAACATCCTAATTTATATGCATAGGGGCTGCGAAACCCATAAAGATATAAAGGCCTCCTGCCTTCCAAGTTCCAAGCCTGATTTCTGTGACGCTACCCAGAAAGAAACATTCTATCCAGCCTGTCCTTTCCATTAACAGTGGGAATCTTTAAAAGCAAGTTGATCAAAATCTCAAAGTATAATGTATTTCTAGACTAAAGAGCACAGGCCTTGGAGGAAGACAGTCCTGGACTTAGAATTTACTTAGATTTGCTAAGTTTTGTAATTTTTTTTTTAAGATTTTATTTATTTGAGAGAGAAAGAGAGAGAGACAGCACAAGTTGGGTGGAGGGGTAAAGGGAGAGGGAAAAGCAGACTCCCAGCTGAGCAGGGAGCCTGATGAGGGACTCAATCCCAGGACCCTGGGATCATGACCTGAGCTGAAGGCAGATGCTTAAACAACTACCCACCAGGTACCCCAAGTTTTCTGATTTGTAAATGGGAATTAAGATTTTATGCTATAGGCTGTGAACATTACATGAGATAACATGCAAAATGCTTCTATATATGTATGTGTATATATATGTATATGTATGTATATATATGTAATGTTTTCTTACTGACTTCCTAACTGAAGTACAACACAGAGTAAAAAAAAAAAGAAAGTCCTCATTATCCACAACTCTGTTATCTAAAATCCTGTCTTTATCAGATTGTCAGTGTAAACAAAATTCTTCATAATGTAAAAATATTTACCAGTAAAATGTCCACTTAGAATTTTAACACTCACCCAGACATCTCTCCCCACTAAAGAGGAGGGTCTATTTCTACCCTTCCACCCAAATGTCTGTAGATGACTCTACCAGATTGTACATTGTGAGTATCTCTGGTAATAAGCATCAATTGTAAATACAGGCTGCAGATCTTGCAAGAGGAGCAAGATTTCACGAAGTTAATTAAAGTGAGGTTGAAAAAGTAATCTCATCACACTCCCAAGTCCCTGACAGATGAGGGTCTGGCAGAAGGCGACCAGTGAAAATTTCAATGAGAACATCTGGAATTTGGATGCTAAGATAGGCTCTTCAAGAGAATGGCTTGAATATCAAAGGCCAAAGAGAAACTCTTGCTAAAAGCGGCATACATATTTTCACACAGATTCTCTCCATGATCATGTAGAAAAAACATGGAAAGAAAGAATGCCCTGTTGTTAGATCAAGTTATTTTCTCATTAAGATGACATCAGATATGGGGCACCTGGGTGGCTCAGTCGGTTGAGCATCTGCTTTCAGCTCAGGTCATGATCCTAGTATCCTGGGATCAAGTCCTGTGTTGGGCTCCTTGCTCAGTGGGGAGCCTGCCTGCTGCTCCCTCTGCTTGTGCTCTCTCTCACTGTCAAATAAATAAAATCTTAAAAAAAAATGTTTTTAATAACATCAGATGAAATAATCAGCATTTACCTTTGGAAAAAGAAAGGAACAGTTGATATTATAATCTAAATCTTGTTAAATATAAAGATAAATATATTTTCAGAATTTTAGTATCATTTCTCAAGGTAAAATTGCACCTGAAACTTTTCCCCCCACCATTTACTTTGGAAGCTTGGGTCTCTGGTATATCTGAATTCACTTTAAAATACTGAGGAAAACAGAAATCAAGACAATAAATAATATTATGTTGTTTTGTACAGTACCTGAACTCTTTTCAGGAGAAACTGACAACTACTTTCTGATAACTGTTCTTTTCTCTTCCCACAGTTACAGAAGCCTGGGCTAGTGCTGTCCACATAAATATGTTTTCCTGCCTTCTTCGAATCTATATCTGGTGGACGAGATGGAGTGAAAACGTTTTCTGAGAGTTCCAGTAAAGCTGCATAAAAGGCAAGAGGTACGCTTTTTTCTTTTTTTCCTCCTTTCAGCTGTCTGTGGTGAGGGCAGGAGCTCCAGAAGCCATTTTGAGCCATGAGGTGAAGGCCCGTACCGAGGGTGGTGGGAGAGAAAGCTAAACCTCTTGGTCCCTAACGTGATCACAGATATCCCATACCAGTCTCAAAATGTCTATTGTTGAAATTCTTTACATGACGGACACATAATTATCCCATTAAAACTATTTCACCTGGGAACTTTCTGTATATGCATCAGAATTCTATCTAATATACCCTCTGATAATTGCTGGAAATCTATTATTGATTCTTGAGGTGCATTTTTACTCATCACTTTAGACTATGATAATATGGGGCACGGATCAGCAATGTGTGGCGGGGCAGCGAGGAAAAAAGCCTCAGCTTCCATGTTAGGTAAAATTACATAAAGCCAGGTAGTCCTATTTCGTTGTTTCTGATCGGAGTTAGCTCTGAGTAGGAATGTACTCAGTAGGCTGCTTTTGTCGGTTATTCACATCTGTTGTTATGTTTGAGTCTATGGTGTTTGAGCAGGAAGAGCCTTTGTGATTATCTAATGTAGCCTGTATTTATTTCCGGAGCCCCCTTTCCAACATCCCTGCGAACTGGTCACCCAGCCTCTGCAAAAGCTCTCTGGTAAGAGAGCCCTGAAGGCATAAGGCAGCCCGCGCCATTGCTGGGAAGGACTCCTTGTGTTCCTTTCAAACCTGCCTACTTAGAGTTTCCACCTACTAGGTTGGGCTTCCACAGAGCCGAACTTCCTCTTAGTAGCCCTTCGGGTTATTAAAGAAAGCTAATATGTTGCCCTAAGATCTTCTCAGTTTTAGGCTAAACAGCCCCGGTTCTTTCGATTAGTCTTCTTTTGAGGTAGTTGGCAGCCCCTCACCCTTCTTCCTGTTTGCTCACTGACGCAGCCTGAACTGTCAGCAGTCCTCTCCGCAGAAACCCATTCCCGCCCTCTGTGCCTTCCAGGAAGCAGAGGGTCCTCATCTGCTATAATTATACTCGCCATGGTGGATGCTTACAGTGCAGCCTTCTCCTCCCGAAACAGAACCTTACCGCCTCTTCTTCATCTCGCCTAAAGCCCCTTAAAAACCTTTCATCTCTATCAAATAAGAGGCAGGGAAACACCCTCCAAAACAAAACAAACAAGCAAATAAACAAGAACGTGGGTCCAGAGAGGACATGAGATAGACCTGTGGGCTTTAAAAATAGATCACATGCCCTGTAGTGTCTATGTTGGGCTCCGTAAAATACTTGTTGACTGACGGATAATTTCCTGGGTGGGGAGAGGGGGGCATCACTGGTGTGTCTGAGGACAAAGCAATCATCTGTCATTGGAGGGCATGATGGAGACACAAATAAGAAGTATTGGGCGAAGCCAGTAGTTTCTTATTCCACACACACACACACACACACACACACACACACACACACTAGTAAAGCCTTTTGTGCTCTCACTATTTTTCCTTTGTCTAAATATAAGAAGCCAAGGGCAGCTCTGGGCTCTCTTATCTTTTTCACAGATAATCTGCCTCCCTTTGGTCCTGGGATTAAATCCCTTGATCACTATCTTACCCTTCAGCCATCAGCTCCCCATCGACAGTATAAATGTCACTTTGAAATAACCGTCCCTGCTATTTAGTTGGAGGATGCTGGAAAAAGTAGTACTTTTGCAGGAGTTGTTGTTAGGTTGTAGGAGTCCACATAAAACAGAGGGGCCAGTGGATGAGTCCTGCTCCTTGAGGGTTTTCTAGTTAATCTCTTAAACTAGACTTTTTGTCAAGAGAAAATACGCAGCAATTGGCCTTACCTTGGGCCTCTAACCACCTCCCCGTGCCCCTTCTTCATGATCATAAATCCATATTCCGTCATGAAATTAAGAGGTCATAGGTGGTGGTTTTGTAACTTAAAAACCAGGCACTGTGGCATTGGACATTTTGGCAAAATGTGTGTTGCAGACGGGTGTGAGGATTTCCAAAGCTTCTGGATTCTTGGTGGGCTGTGCCCAACCGGGTTTCCTCATCTTGTATTGGCTCTCAACCCTCTCTGACAAGACTTAGCAAATCATTCTCTTTCGTTGACACCACTGTGGTCCCCGTGTGTCCCATAGTCTTTTTATTTCGTCGTTGACAAGCCCATAAGAAGATGGCCAGCACCCCAGAGAGTTGAGGGTCTCGAGTGCGACCTTGCGGTCTGGGTCCCCTCAGACTGCTCAGAGCTAGTGTCCTCAACCGTGCCCTCTGCCACACTTGACCCCCACCTTCATTCCATGGTCCTGAGTGCTTGCTTGCTTGCTTGCTTGCTTTCCTTCTTCCTTTCTTTCTTCCTTTCTTTCTTTCTTTCTTTCTTTCAAGATTTTATTTGTTAATTTGAGAGAGAGAGAGGACGAGAACTTGAGCAGGGGGTGGGCAAGGCGCTGAGGGAGAGGGACAAGCAGACTCCCAGGGAACCCAAATCGATCCCACGACCCTGAGATCACGACTGGAGCAGAAGGTAGGTGTTCAACCAACTGAGCCACCCAGGTGCCCCTTGATTGCCTCTTTCAACACTATTACCTTATATATTTTGTATTGTAAGTCTTCTCCACATTTTAGTTGGAAAGAGACAGAGTGCAACAGGATGAAGGGAATAGGTCCATTTTTGTCACCAAATGGCTTGATGTGATATTCACTGTCTCTGAGGCTCAGTTTGCAAACACGTGAGATAAAAAGATTGGACGAGATTTTGAGGTCATTCCAGCCTTCACATTCAATGGTTGGGTGACTTTCGATCCTAATATCGCATTTTTAAAAAATATTTTATTTATTTATTTGTCAGCGAGAGAGAGAGCGCGCACAAGCAGGGGGAACAGCAGGCAGAGGGAGAAGCAGACTCCCTGCCAAGCAGGGAGCCCGATGCAGGGCTCGATCCCAGGACCCTGGGATCATGACCTGAACCGAAGGCAGACGCTTAACCCACCCAAGTGTCCCCTACTATTGCTTTTAAAATGAAGCATAAAAGGAAAACAGATCACACATTCCCACTTGAATCACAAGACTGCTTTTCTGCCTGTTTGGGAGCAGGAGGAAGGGCAAGTGGATTTGATTCTGAAGCAGGAGCTGCGCAGCCCTGGGGGAGAATTCTAGAAGCCAAATCCAATTTGTGCTAAAGACATTTAAGGATGTCGCCCCAGAGAAACGGAGATAAACAGTTTGAGCTGCTCAGAAGGACGCCTTCAATGGAGGCATCCTCAGGCCCACCAAGACCTGTGCGATCCTTGTCCCCCATTCTGGTGCCAGAATCTTCTTTGAAGCCTTCCCTGAGTTAGTTGCTCACGGGGGCTGGAAAGGTCTCCGGGAATCCTGTTGACATGTTCTTCTGATGACCGTTCTGGCCCTCGAGGGACCTAGTTACTAAGCACAATTGAACAGGGCGAGGGGCGTGACTCCTCGCCTTCCAAGCACGAGGTTCAGTTCGTGCATCTAGAAAACGGTAGCTGGGTCAGCCTTACCTTTTCCTTTCTGACTTTGAAAAATGGAAGCAGTGATTGTTTAAAAAAAAAAAAGAAAGAATCCGATACCACGTTTCCTCTTTCTCCTTTTCAATCAGTTGGTTTAGTTAGGAAAGGCATTTCTGCACTGCGTCTCAGGGACTCTTCCCCCCTGCCCCCGTCGTGTGTTGGTGGAGGTCTAGAAGGAGGAGCGGCTGGGAGCTGAGTGGTCGGGGGAGGGTCTGGAGCGGTGGGGAGAGGGAGCAGCAAAGTGGCATTTCCTGATAGACAAGGCTGAAGAACTCCGGTGCCTGAGTGTATGGTGCATGTACACGAATCAACAAGTAGACAAAGAAAATCCAGACCTTTGATGACCCCTGGTGAATAAAGTAAGCACTGCATTGAAATGCAGCTAGAGCCGCAGACTTCCCTTGCCGGCGAGCCCCCTGGATCTCTCCTCTCTCCGGAGTGAGGCAGAGGGCTCCCCCAGCCCCGAAGTGCCCATTTCATGTACATTACACGTGCATTAGAGGCTTGACATATCTCTCTCCCTCTTAACAAATCTGGTATCGGGAATCTCTAGCGATAGGTCAAGAAATGTGTCTATATCCACCTTATATCTGGGCTATGACCCCCCCCCCCTTAGACACCAACAGTCTTACTTAGGGAGCACCAAGGAATTCAGAAAGTGAGGTCCGTACCTTCCTCTCAGATTAGGTATGTATTTAGTATTATTCTACGGGAGAGTTAGGAAGACAGGTCAACCTTCTCCGGGAACCCAAATTTAAGGTCAGGGTCTCGAGGTAATCACGGACTTGTGACTCCCGAATCCCAGCTGAAATACTCTTCTCTGCGGCCGAGAGTCTGCCTATTTGGGACCAGCGTGTGGTAAGGAGAGCCGGAAAGCAGCTTGCGCTCTGTCAGGCTGCAGGAGAGGAGAGAGAT
>JAPYYM010003657.1:0-10901 GCA_028534135.1 Potos flavus
AGAAAGGGAATCTTGCCATTTGCAACGACGTGGATGTAACTAGAGAGTATCATGCTAAGCGAAATAAGCCAGTTAGAGAAAGACAAGTATCATATGATCTCTCTGATATGAGGAATTTGAGATGCAGGGCCTGGGGTCATGGGCAGTAGGGAGGGAAAAAAATGAAACAAGATGAAACCAGGGAGGGAGACAAACCATAAGAGACTCTTAATCTCAGAAAACAAACCGAGGGTTGCTGGAGGGGAGGGGTGTTGGGAGGGAAGGGATGGCTGGGTGATGGACATTGGAGAGGGTATGTGTTGTGGTGAGTGTTGTGAACTGTGTAAGCCTGATGAATCACAGACCTGTATCCTGAAACAAATAATACATTATATGTTAATAAAAAAATACTAATTAAAAAATTTAAAAAAGCATCCTGAGCTGTGAATCTCTACAAAACGAGAATAATCACAGAGATGGGGTTTCAGAGGTCCTTCAAGGATGGCCTGATGTCACCAATGGTGCTTGTTTAGGTTGAAGCTTTGTATTCCTCAAGCAGTGCAGGTCTTGTGGTGGGGAAGCCTGGCTCAATCTCTCCAAGATGAATTTCTAATTCTTTTACCAGACTCTCTGAGTACTGAGCTGCTTGCACAGTTTCCTGTCATTTCCCAGGGATTCTTCTCCCTTTTAGGATGTCCTAAACAACCTGGGGAAAAATCCCTTGAGGATGGACTGACATTTTTAGTGACGTGCTCAGTGACAGAAGCATACCAGGGCGATGATGTGGGTCTCAGAGCCTTTAACTCTTGACTATGAGGTTGAATTCCCTTCCCTCCTGGGGTACTCTTTAAGGAGCTTGGGGTGGTCTTTGCTCCCTTCCTTTGTTCAAAATGTTTAATCCACATGCTCTGAACCCAGATTTTCTCCTAGTTCTTTTTCTCCACCCTTTGTCTCTTGGACCTGTTAGTGCTATGTGCAGTATATTCCTGTCACCCAGAATAATTTTTGCTGAATTATGTGTAATTCATGTGTAATGTGCCTGTATTTCAATTAATATTTTAATTTTCCTTATGCAATTCCTGTTCTTAAAAAACCTTTTGAGTAAAGTTTGTATGATGGGGTTGATTTAACATACCTATTGCATTGTGCTCTTCTGGTGTAGACCAAGCCACAAGCCAGCCTAGAATCACACCAGCTGCAAAGGTTCTGGAGTTGGCCCACGTGAATTTGCCTCCTGGCTCTTTCATTTACTTCTCTGTGACTTCAGGCAGTTACTTAGCCTCTCTCAGTGTCTTTCTACATCCTTAACATGAAGATAAAATGCCTGTTTTAAAGGGCTGTTGAGAGTATTAAATAAGTTAATTATGTCAGTTAACTGGCATATTACCTAACATTTTAGTTATATTAAAACTCATAAATATTACATAATTATCAGAGTTTAGTTACTAGCCTACCATTGACTGTTTTAATTGTGCGAACTTATGTATTTGTATGTATTTCCAGTAAGAGGGGATCTAAGAATGTGAATATCTTTTTCAAGGGCTTTTCCTTTAAGGGTTATTTTCCTGGAGACTTCAGGAAGAATGATGCACTGTGATCTGGGTCCTGCCCCATCCTTCCTCTCTCCCTCCCTCCCTCTTTCTTTCTTTCTTTCTTTCTTTCTTTCTTTCTTTCTTTCTTTCTTTCTTTCTTTCTTTCTTTCTTTCTTTCTTTCTTTCTCTCTCTCTCTTTCTTTTTTTAAGATTTTATTTATTTGTCACAGAGAGAGAGTACAAGCAGGGGGAGTGGCAGGCAGAGGGAGAAGCAGGCTCCCTGCTGAGCAAGGAGTCTGTTGTGGGACTCAATCCCAGGACTCTGGGATCATGACCTGAGCTGAAGGCAGATGCGTAACTGATTGAGTCATCCAGGCACCCGACCCCATCCCCATCCCCTTTCTAAACTTCAGGAAATCACCATAGATTTCCAAGCCTCTTAGAGCACAGCTTCAGGGGAATTGTAACACCTGAGTTGAGCTCCTCCAAGTAGTGTGTTGCCTTTACCTAATTTCTTCTGTATTTCCAGATGCTGTGAATGAAGACCTTACTGGAAAAACATAGCAAAAGAGCCAAGAACATGGTAAGGAGAAAATAGTAGAGAAATGGGATGAGGGGGGATGACTATGCTATTAAATGGTTAAAACCCCCCAAATTGCATTTGTTCCTTCTTTTTGTCCCTGACTTCAGGTGTCCTATGTAATGTGTTTTCTCTCCTCCAAATGAAAGGTGATCTGCCATCTCAAGTCACATTGTAAATATTTAGTGAGACTTCATTTTGGGGGCACAGTTAGGTATCTGGCTGGGGTTTTGCGAGCCTATGTGTAGGAACTTTTTAGCAGGAGAATGTGTGTCTGTAGGCCCTGGCCCCTGTGAGTCCAGCTCCAGCCAGCACCTCAGCCTACTCTGCTCCATGAGTGCTAATCTTCCTTTCTTTCTGCTTTTGATCTCCAGTTATTCTCTCCTTCTTCTCTATCAAGACACTCAGAGGTCAGGGTCCCAAACCTAATTCCCAGGTGCTTTTTGTCTTCCTTAACTTTCCTACCATCCTGGAGTGTTCCCTCTCATTCCTAAGATTATTTCATGATATTGCTGGATTAACTTTATTTTGAACCTCAAACTTTTTGGCATCTTGAGGTCCTCAGCATTTAGGGCACTGACGTTTAATCTTGCCATGTAGGATTTAAGGCAAAATTAGAAAGTAATTTTTTTTCTTCTTTTTTTTAAATTAATATATAATGTATTATTTGCCCCAGGGGTACAGGTCTGTGAATCATCAGGCTTACACATTTCACAGCACTCACCATAGAAAGTAATTATAAAGGAGTTCTTATGGGGAAGAATATAAGTTAGCCTTTGGTGGGGATGACCAGTGGTATAGGGAGAGCAGGGAAGAGGAGCAGGGGAGTCTACTTTTTGGCATCCTGTCTGCATCCTAATCTCCTTTTTTTTTTTTTTTTTTGTGAGCCTTTTATTGAACATAATATATATCTATACAGAGAGGTACATAAGTGTACAAATTGATGAATTTTGTCAAAGTGAACTATCCATGTAAATGACAGTTTGATTAAGAAATAGAACATTATCAGCACCCCCAGAAGACCCCAGTTATATCTCCTTCCAGGCACTCCTGACACCCCCAAAGAGTAACCATCATGTTAACTCCTAACACCATGGATTAATTTGACCTATTTTTGTATGTAGCCATGGTTATTCATTTTCATTGTTCTATCTTATTGCACTGTATGAATGTATTACAAGTTATATATTCTCTCTACTGTTGGATATTTGGGTAGCTTCCAATTCTTTTAATAATTTAATAATAATACTATCTGTACATTCTTGTATATGCGTTTTGATTAACATACGTATGTGTGTCTGTTCTCTTCCTACTTTGTCAAGAGTTTTTAACCACAATGGGTGTTGAATTTTGTCATAACAAAAAATATTTATTTGGTCATTGGCAAATGACCTATTATGTTTCCAAAAGAATATGTGGAAAGTATGAGGCTAAGGCAAAGAAGCAGTAAGTCACAGTAGGAACCATCGATTGTTTAATTTGAATATTTTTCAGTCTAGTCATTTGAACTCATGGTCTCATAGGACATTTCAGTGAGTTCAAGAGCTTCTGGGTCCTGAAGGCCAGACAATGATCATAGTCTCTATTCCTGACCCCACTCCTGAGATACGTAGGGATGCAGTATTGTGCATGGGCAGGAATAGGAGTCTTGGAGATTTACTGCCAGGGATTAAAATCTAGTCCCACCCTTACTTCCTATGTGTCCTTGGGCAAGTCAGTTACCTTATTATGCTTTAATTTTCTTATCTATAAAATATGGATAATAGTACCTACCTCAAGGTTATTGTGAGGATTAAATGAATTAATCCACATACAGTCCCCAGCAGAATGCTTGGCATATAGCAAGCATACAACACTATGATAGAATGTGCTACAAGGTGTTACAGGTGCAGCTTTGGACTACAGAATTGTAGTTACAGAATTGTAATCTAGGCCTTGGCTTTAACTCCTTGGAGAATTGTGACCAGCTTTTACAAGATGAATTTGTAACACCTGAAGAAGTTAGAAATTTTAGTTAGAGATTAAACAAATTTGGCTGAATCTCAAGTGAAATGAGTATATTAACTTTCTGTCCATTGCTTGGCAAATGGTAGGAAGGTAAATTTTAGTTTTATCACAATTTTTCTCTAATTTTTTCCAGTATTTTCACCCAAGAAGCTCAGGTGCTTGCAAAATACCTAATCCCTAAGAATTAAAATACATTTTATTTTATTATTATTTTTTAAATTTTATTTTATTTTTTCAGTGTTCCAAGAATCATTGTTCATGCACCACACCCAGTGCTCCATGTAATACGTGCCCTCCTCAATACCCACCACTAGGCTCACCCAACCCCCCACGCCCCTCCCTTCCAAAACCCTCAGTTTGTTTCTCAGAGTCCACAGTCTCTCATGTTTCGTCTCCCCCTCTGATTTCTCCCAATTCACCCTTCCTTTCCTTCTCCCAATGTCCTCCATATTTTTCCTTATGCTCCACACGTAAGTGAAACCATATGATAATTGCCTCTCTCCGCTTGACTTATTTCACTCAGCATAATCTCTTCCAGTACCGTCCATGTTGATACAAAAGTTGGGTATTCATCCTTTCTGATGGAGGCATAATATTCCATTGTATATAGGGAGCATATCTTCTTTACCCAGTCATCTGTTGAAGGGCATCTTGGCTCTTTCCACAATTTGGCGATTGTGGCCATTGCTGCTATGAACATTGGGGTACATATGACCCTGCAATTGCACTATTGGTTATTTACCCCAAAGATACAGATGCAGTAAAAATACATTTTAGAAAGGTTAACTAAAATTTTCTTTGGAAATAACTGAAGTTTACATAAATAAAATACTTGTTTATGAAGTAACAACAGAGTTAGTTTCACCTCTTTTTCAGAATCATCAGAACCAATGGCTTTTTTTTCCTATGAAGCCTTTCTTTTTTAATCTTATTTTATTTAAATTCAATTAATTAACATAGAGTGTATCATTAGTTTCAGATATAGAGTTCAATTATTCATCAATTGCATATAACACCCAGTGCTCATTACATCACATGCCCTCCTTAATACCCATCACCCAGTTACCCCATACCCCCACCCATCTCCCCTCCAGCAACCATGAGTTTGTTTCCTAGAGTTAAGAGTCTCTTATGGTTATCTCCCTCTCTGATTTTGTCTCATTCTATTTCTGCCCCCTCTTCCCTTATGATCCTCTGTTTTGTTTCTTAAATTCTGCATATGAGTGAAACCATAGGATGTCTTTCTCTGATTGACTTACTTTGTTTAGCATAACGCCTTCTAGTTCTATCCACATTGTTGCAAATGGCAAGATTTCATTCTTTTTGATAGCTGAGCAGTATTCCACTGTATGTATATATACACCACATCTTTATCCATTCATCTGTCGATGGACATCAGGGCACTTTCCACGTTTTGGCTATTGTGGACATTGCTGCTATAAACATTGGGTAAGCCTTTCTTTTTAACTCAGAATTTGAGACAAACTTCCTGCATGGATAGTCTATTAAAAGTGCCAACCTGAGCTGGATAGTTTTGTTTCTAGCTAGGAGAATATGAAAATGGCTTCATAAAAAAGGCTAAAATTGAGAATTTTATTTGCCAACAGGCTTATGTTGACCAAAGCTTGGTGACTGAGCACTCCTCTCTTTTACTATGAAGAACTGTTCTAGTCACCAGTGAATAATCAGAGATAGATCAAATCTCTATCCTCAATATCCCCTACTGAGCAAAGTTTGATTCGTGTCCCTTGATGTCCAGTCCAAAACAAGGCACTAGAGTTCTTCTCTACCTCACCCCCAGAAGCAAGATAGTCAGTTTCATGCTCTTCTCTCCCAAACCTCCTGAAGGAACAAGGATTTTACTTTCAGCAAGCTGTATTAAACTTGGTTTCACTCACTCTCTGTTCTGTGAGTGACCTGGGCTTGACTCTGCCAATCTTTACCTGACCCTTCTGTGTTCCTTCGAACGACACCACTGTTCTCCATTCCTCCTCTTTCCAGAATAGAGTGCACCTCTTCTGTACTCTGATCACTGACAGGGGGCTAAATCCTATGATTTCACTCCTTTCTTTTTGTTGCTAATGAATAATACTTTGCTTTGACCTTGATGCTGGGGGTATAGCTTTCTGTTTGTTACCAGTGTTAGACTTGTCATAGTTGATCCTGAATTTCTGTATCCCACTCTAAAACCATAATATTTTATTGCTCCATTTTTGCCCAGTCTTTGCATGGACTCACAGTGAAGGTAATTAAAAGGAATTATAATCTTTGCTTGTGTCTCTAAATGAGAACTCAAGGGACTTAAGTGTTTAACACTTTTAGCTACAGATCTAGAAAATTTTCTTTTTTCCTATCTTTACTTCCCCCTCTATCCCATATCCTGTAGCTGGTCTAGAGCCTTTCTGTGCTTTCAAAAAATATACAAATATGCTGTTTTTGTTCATTTTTGGAGAATAATAATGACTTGCCTATTTACTTAATTTTTTATTGTGTTATATTAGTCACCATAAAATACATCATTATTTTTTGATGCAGTGTTCCCAGTGCTCCATGCAAGGAAGGTGGGGGGATGTGTAAGCCTGGTGGTGGGTATTGAAGAAGGCATGTATTGCATGGAGCACTGGGTGTGGTGCATTAACAATTAATCTTGGAATGCTGAAAAAATAAAACAAAATTAAAAAAAAAAAAAAAACAAAAAACACCTGATGGCAGTATGACCCAATAAAGAGCTAGGGACTATTTTCATATATAGATAAAGTCTTTGTTAGAATATAAATCACAATCTTATTGCCATAATCCGAGTCAATTTGATAATAGCAGGGGATAGGGTAGTAATTTACTTGTTTCCTTCTCATGTCCTCTGGTCCCCCACGTTTTCAGAGCTTAGCAAGAAGCGGTTACCTTGGCGACGTGATTTCCAGAAAATGCTCTTGTTTAGACCCATAAATCGTACCATTAAGCAATAACTAAGGTTGTATTTCCCTTTTTAAATTTAAAATCAATTTAATTAACATATTGTGTGTTTTTAGTTCAGACATAGAGTTTCGTGATTCATCAGTTGCATATAACACCCAGTGCTCATTACATCAAGTGTCCTGCTTAATGCCCATCATCCAGTTACCCAATCCCCCTACTCACTCCCCCAGCAATCCTCAGTTTGTTTCCTATAGTTAAGAATCTCTTATAATTTGTCTTCCTCTATGTTTTTATCTTATTTTTTCCTTCCCTTCCCATATGTGCATCTGTTTTGTTTCACATATGAGTGAAATCGTATGATATTTGTCTTTCTCTGACTGACTTATTTCATTTAGCATAGTACCCTCTAATTCCATCCACATCATTGCAAATGGCAAGATTTCATTCTCTCTGAAGGCTGAGTAATATTCCATTGTATATATGTATATATCACAACTTCTTTATCCATTCATCTGTCAGTAGACATTTGTGCTCTTTCCATAGCTTGGCAATTTTTGACACTACTGCTATAAACATTGGGGTGCATGTGGCCCTTTGAGTCACTATGCTTGTATCCTTTAGATAAATACCCAGTAGTGCAATTGCTGGGTCATAGGGCAGCTCTATTTATTTATTTATTTGTTTGTTTGTTTATTTATTTTTTGAGGAACCTCCATACTGTTTTTCAGAGTAGATGCACCAGATTGCATTCCCACTAATAGTGTAAGAACGTCCCCCTTTCTTCACTTCTGCACCAATGCATGTCATTTCCTGACTTGTTAATTTTAGCCATTCTAACTGGTGGAAGGTGGTATCTCATTGTTGTTTTCATGTGTATTTCCCTGATGCTGAGTGAGAAAATGTTCAGCATTTTCTCATGTGTCTATTGGCCATTTGGATGTCTTTGGAGAAATGTCTCTTCCTGTCTTCTCTCATTTCTTGATTGGATTTCTTTGTTTTTTGGATGTTGAGTTTGATAAGTTCTTTATAGATTTTGGATACTAGCCCTTTATCTGATATGTCATTTGCAAAAATCTTCTACCATTCTGTAGGTAACTTACAGTTTTGTTGACTACTTTCTTTGCTGTACAAAAGATTTTTATCCTGATGAAGTCCCAATAGTTCATTTTTGCCTTTGTTTCCTTTGCCTTTAGAGATGTGTCTAGCCAAGGTTGTGGCCAAGGTTGAAGAGGTTGCTACCTGTGTTCTTCTCTATGATTTTGATGGATTCCTGTCTCATATTGAGGTCCTTCTTCCATTTTGAGCTTATCTTTGTGTATGGCATAAGAGAATGGTCCAGTTTCATTTTTCTGCATGTAGCTGTCCAATTTTCCCAGCACCATTTATTGCGGAGACTGTCCTTTTTCCACTGGATATTCTTTCCTACTTGGCTGAAGATTAGTTGACCATCAAGTTGAGGGTCCATTTCTGGGGTGTCTATTCTGTTTCATTGATCTATGTGTCTGTTTTTGTGCCAGGACCATGCTGTCTTGATGATCACAGCTTTGTAATATAGCTTGAAGTCAGACTTTGTGATGCCCCCAGCTTTGTTTTTCTTTTTCAACATTCCTCTAGCAATTCAGGGTCTTTTCTGGTTCCATACAGATTTTAGGATTGTTTGTTCTAGCTGTGTGAAAATGTTAATGTATTTTGATAGGGATTGCACTGAATGTCTAGATTATTTCAGGCAGCATAGACATTTTAAAATTATTTGTTCTTCCAATCTATTAGCATGGGATGTTCTTCCATTTCTTTGTGTATTCTTCAATTTCTCCCCTAAGTGTTCTATAGTTTTTTGAGTATAGACCATTTACCTCTTTGGTTAGGTTTATTCCTAGGTATCATGGTTTTTTGTTGTTGTTGCTGTTTGTTTTGTTTTTTTTAAACTTTAAAGAATCTTTTTTTTTTTAAGATTTTATGTATTTATTTGACAGAGAAAGACACAGCGAGAGAGGGAACACAAGCAGGGAGAGTGGGAGAGGAAGAAGCAGGCTTCCTGACAAGCAGGGAGCCCGATGCGGGGCTCAATCCCAGAATCCTGGGATCATGACATGAACTGAAGGCAAATGCTTAACGACTGAGCCACCCAGGCATCCCGGTATCATGGTTTTTGTGCATTTGTAAATGGGATTGATTCCTTTTTTTTTTTTTTTTTTTATTTTATTTTTTCAGTGTTCCAAGACTCATTGTTTATGCACCACACCCAGTGGTCTATGCAATACGTGCCCTACTTAGTACCCACCACCAGGCTCACCCATCCTCCCACTCCCTCCCTTCCCAAACCCTCAGCTTGTTGATTTCTCTTTCTTCTGCCTTATTGTTAGTGTATAGAAGTGCAACTGATTTCTGTACATTGACTTTTTTTTTAAAGATTTTTTATTTATTTATTTGGCAGAGAGATCACAAGTAGGCAGAAAGGCAGGCAGAGAGAAAGGGGGAAGCAGGCTTCCTGCTGAGCAGAGAGCCCCATGTGGGGCTTGATCCCGGGACCCCAAGACCATGACCTGAGCCGAAGGCAGAGGCTTTAACCCACTGAGCCACCCAGGTGCCCCTGTACATTGACTTTATATCCTGCCACTTTGCCGAATTCCTGTATGAGTTCTAGCAATTTTGGGGTGGAGCCTTTCAGGTTTTTACATAGACTATCATGTCGTCTGTGAATAGGGAAAGTTTGACGTCTTCTTTGCTGATTTCAATCAATGCCTTTTATTTTTGTGTTGTCTGATTGCTGAGGCTAGGAATCCCAGTACTGTTGAAAAACTGGCGGAAATGGACATCCCTGTCATGTTCCTGACCTTAGGGTGAAAGCTCTCATTTTTTTTCTCTATTGAGGATGATATTCATTGTGTGTTTTTGTATATGGCTTTTATAATATGGAGGTATGTTTCCTCTATCCCTACACAGCGGAGAGCTTTTGTCAAGAAAGGATGCTGTATTTTGTCAAATTCTTTTTCTGCATCAGTTGAGAGAATCATGATTCTTGTCTTTCTTTAATTAATGTGATATATCATGTTGATTGATTTGTGGAGTTGAACCACCCTTGTATCTCAGGAATAAATCCCACGTGGTCATGGTGAATACTCCTTTTAATGTACTATTGGATCCTATTAGCAAGTATTGTGGGGAGAATTTTGCATCCATGTTCATCAGGGCTACAGGTCTGTGATTCTCTTTTCTGTTGTTGTCTTTCTCTGGTTTCAGGATCAAGATAATTCTGGTCTCATAGAAAGAGTTTGGAAGTTTTCCTTCCATCTCTATTTATTGATAAGTTTCAGAAAAATAAATATAAATTCTTCCTTAGATGTTTGGTAGAATTCTCCTGGGAAGCCATCCAGCCCTGGACTCTTGTTTATTGGGAGATTTTTGATTACTGATTCTATTTTTTGCTGGTTATGGGTCTATTCAAGGTTTTCTATTTCTTCCTGTTTCAGCTTGGTAGTTTATATGTTTCTTGGAATGCATCAATTTCTTCCAAATTGCATATTTTGTTGGCATATAGTTGCTCATAATATTCTCTTGTAATTGTTTGTATTTCTTTGGTGTTGGTTGTGATTCTCCTCTTTTATTCATGATTTTATTTATCTAGGTCCTTTCTCTTTTCTTTGTCATAAGTCTGGCTAGGGGTTTATCAATCTTATTAATTCTATCAATGAACTGTCTCCTAATTCCATTGACCTCTTCTACTATTCTTTGATTTTTTGTCATTGATTTTTGCTCTAATCTTTTTTTTTTTTTTAGCCAAAAATATTTTTTTTTTATTTTTTCAGTGTTACAAGATTCATTGTTTATGTACCACACCCAGTGCTCCATGCAATACGTGCCCTCCCCAATACCCACCACCAGGCTCG
>JAPYYM010003658.1:0-10901 GCA_028534135.1 Potos flavus
AATGGCCACAATCGCCAAACTGTGGAAAGAGCCAAGATGCCCTTCAACAGATGAATGGATAAAGAAGATAGGGTCCATATATTCAATGGAATATTATGCCTCCATCAGAAAGGATGAAATCCCAACTTTTATTTTAACATGGACTGGACTGGAAGAGATTATGTTGAGTGAAATAAGTCAAGCGGAGAAAGTCAATTATCATATGGTCTCACGTGTGGAGCATAAGGAGAAACATGGAGGACATTGTGAGAGGGAGGAGAGGGATGAATTGGAGGAAATCGGAGGGGTGAAGAACCATGAGAGACTGTGAACTCAGAACAAGGGACTGAGGGTTTTGGAGGGGGGGTGGGGGATGGGCGAGCCTGGTGGTGGGTATTGAGGAGGGCACGTATTGCATGGAGCACTGGGTGTGGTACATAAACGGTGAATCTTGTAACACTGAAAAAATAAAATAAAAGTATTTGGGAAAAAAAAAAAGAAAGAGTGCTTTATTTTGCCAATGCTTTTTCTGCACTAATTGAATAGATCATATGTGTCTTGTCATTTCTTTTATTAATGTGATGTATCACACTGATTGATTTGTGGATGTTGAGTCACCTTTGCAGCCCAGGAATAAATCCCATTTGGTTGTGGTGATTGATTTTTTTAATGTACTGTTGGATCCTCTTGGCTAGTATCTGGATGAGAATTTTGGCATTCATGTTCATCAGATATATTGATCTGTAGTTCTCCTTTTTGGTGGGGTCTTTATCTGGTTTGGGAATCAAGATAATGCTGGCCTCATAGACTGAGTTTGGAAGTTCTCCTTTCATTTCTATTTTTTGAAACAGCTTCAGAAGAACAGGTATAATTTCTTCTTTAAATGTTTGTTATAACTTCTCTGGGAACCCATGTGGCCCTGGGCTCTTGTTTGTTGGGAGATTTTTGATTACTTCCTCAATCTCCTTGCTGGTTTTAGGTTGTTTGGCTTTCTGTTTCTTCCTGTTTCAGTTTTGGTAATTTATAAGTTTCTGGGAATGCATCCGTTTCTTCCAGATTGCCTAAATTGTTGGCATAATAGTTGCTCATACATGTTCTTAAAATTCTCTGTATTTCCTTGGTGTTGGTGGTGATCTCTCCTCTTTCATTCATGATTTTATTAATTTGGGTCCTTTTTCTTTTCTTTTTGATAAGTCTGGCTAGGGGTTTATTGATCTTATTAATTCTTTCAAAGAAACAGCTTCTAGTTTTATTGATCTCTTCTACTGTTCTTTTGGTTTCTATTTCATTGATTTCTGCTCTAATCTTTATTAGTTTTCTTCTCCTGCTTGATTTAGGCTTTATTTGCTGTTACTTCTCCAGCTTCTGTAGGTGCAGGGTTAGCTTGCATATCTGAGACTTTTCTAATTTCATGAGAAAAGCTTGTATTGCTATGTACTTCCTTCTTAGAACCATCTTTGCTACATCCCACAGGTTTTGAATAGTTGTGTTTTCATTTTCATTTGTTTCCATGATTTTTTAAATTCCTTTTTAATTTTCTGGTCGACCCATTCATTCTTCATTTGAATCTCTTTCACCTCCAAGTATTTGAATTTCTTCCAAATTTCCTCTTGTGATTGAGGTCAAGATTCCCTGAAAATATGCAAGGAATAATCCCAATCTTTCGGTAATGTTGGAGACTTGATTTATGACCCAGTAAGTGATGTCTTCTGGAGAGTGTTCCATGTGCACTCAAGAAAAATATGTGTTCTGTTGTTTTAGGTTGGAATGCTCTGTATACATCTTTGAAGTCCATCTGGTCCAGTGTGTCATTCAAAGCCTTGTTTCCTTGTTGATCTTAGATGATCTGTACACTGCTGTGGGTGGGTTGTTAAAGCCCCCTACTATTATTGTATTATTATCAATGTATTTATTCAATTTTGTTATTAATTAGTTGATATAATTGGCTGCTCCCAAGTTAGGGGCATAAATATTTTTAATTGTTAGTCTTCTCGTTGGATAGACCCTTTAAGTATGATACAGTGTCCCTCTTCATCTCTTACTACAGACTTTGGTTTAAAATCTAATTTGTCTGTTATAAGGATTGCTATCCCCAGCTTTCTTTTAATGTCCATTAGTATGAAAGATGGTTCTTCACCACTTTACTTTCAGTCTAGAGGTGACTTTGTGTCTAAAATGAGTCACTTGTAGACTGCATATAGATGGGTCTTGCTTTTTTATCCAATCTGATACCTTATGTCTTTTGATTAGAGCATTTAGCCCATTTACATTCAGAGTAACTATTGAAAGATATGAATTTAGTGCCGTTATATTACCTGTAAAATCACTGTTTCTGTGTATTGTCTCTGTTCTTTTCTGGTCTATGTTATTTTTGGGCTCTGTCTTTGCTTACAGGATCCTCTTTAATATTTCTTGCAGGGCTGGTTTAGTGGTCACAAATTTTAGTTTTTGTTCATCCTGGAAGCTCTTTATCTCTCCTCTTCTGAATGACAGCCTTGCTGGATAAAGTATTCTTGGCTGCATGTTTTTCTCATTAATACCCTGAATATATCATGCCAGCCCTTTCTCACCTGCCATGTCTCTGTGGATAGGTCTGGTGCCAGTCTAATGTCCCTATCTTTGTAGGTCAGGGACCTTTTGTCTTGCGCTGCTTTCAGGATTTTCTCTATTTCTGAAAATTGCAAGATCCACTATTATATGTCGGAGTGTTGATGTATTTTTATTGCTTTTAATGGGGGTTCTCTGTGCTTCCTGGTATTGAATGCTTATTTCAAACTTCCCCAGATTAGGGAAGTTGTCATTAATAATTTTCTCAAATATACCTTCTGCCCCTCTTTCTCTTTCACCTTCCTCTGAAACTCCAATAATTCTAATATTGTTTTGCTTTTTGGTATTGCTGATCTCTCGAATTATCCCCTCATGGTCCAGTAATTGCTTATCTCTCTTTTGCTCAGTTCTTTATTCTCCATAATTTTATCTTCTATATCACTTATTCTCTCTTCTGCCTCATTTCTCCCAGCAATAAGAGCCTCCATTGTTGATTGCATCTCAGCAATACATTTTTTTATTTCAACCTGATTAGATCTTAGTTCTTTTATTTTTCAAGAAAGTGATTAGTGTCTTCTATGCTTTTTTCAAGTCCAGCTAGTATCTTTATAATTATTGTTCTGAATTCTAGTTCTGACATTTTACCAATATCCATATTATGTCTCTGGCAGCAATTACTGCCTCTTGTTCTTTTTTCTGGGAATTTTTCCTTCTGGTCATTTTGTCCAGAGAAGAATAGATAAACAAGAGAACAAAAAAGAAATAAAAAATGAAAATATCAACCACTACCCCAGCAAAATATACACTAGGCAAATTAGAAGAGATCAGAAACCAAAAAAGAAAAAAAAGGGGGGCGGACACTATAATGAAACAGGTAGACAAAACTGGGTGATATACTTGGTCCTGGGTGTATTTTGGTCTGTTTGTTAGAAGACACTTGATCCCAAAAGAGTAAAGAAAAACTTATTTATATACAAAAATAAAATTGAATACAGTGAAAGGAAGCAAAAAATAAAGAATATATACGTAAAATGTAAATTTAAAAATGAAAGATTAAAAAAAGACTTTAAAAAAGAGTTGATAAAATAAGAAGCTAATTGAAAAGAAAAAAGAAAAAGAAAATTTTAAACTGGAAGACTAAAGAATCATGAGAAAAAAATCTCAAATTCTATATATTATTTTCCCCTAGCACAGGAATTTTTCAGTTCTGTGTAATCAATAGATTTGGTATCAGTCTGATGTTTCTGTTAGTCTTCTGGGGGAGGAGCCTATTGCACTGATTCTCAGATGTCGTTGCCTGGGTGGAGTTGCATCACCCCTTGCCAGGGGGCCAGGCTCCAGTGTTAGCTGATTAGGGTTGCTCTATGTGGCTTTTGTTCCCTGAAGGCTTTTTGTGTTGCTTTAGAAGATGAAGAAAAGAAATGGATGCACCCCCATCTCCAGCCCTGGAGCCAATTGATGACAGCCTGCACTCTTCATTGCACCCTCAGAGAAAAGCAGTCAAGCACCTTTGTGTGCATCAAACTCTGTAGAC
The DNA here is from genome assembly GCA_028534135.1 of Potos flavus. NCBI lineage: Eukaryota > Metazoa > Chordata > Mammalia > Carnivora > Procyonidae > Potos > Potos flavus. The sequence continues at coordinate 4,061 of JAPYYM010003658.1, forward strand.
TCCTGCGGTGCACACCACACCAGTCCTCCAAGTGGAGGGAGGGGTGCCTCACCGTGGCCAGCTCTTTCCTGGATCCCTGCTCCAGGACCCTTTGTCCAATCCTGTGCACACCTGAGCTGCTCCTCCCATGAGAGAGAGGGGAGTCTCACAGAGGTTTTGCTGCTTGCTGGGCCCCTGTTTGGAGAGCTGTGGCCTGATCCTGCCATGGTTTGTGGTTTATGGCAACACCTAGCTAAGATCCCACTCCTGGGCTCACTGATTGCAGCCAGCTTCCCCACTCTGATGCCTGGGAACTCTGCTGCACTCAGTCACCCCCATTCTTTCTGTGATCCTGAGGATCCGGAGACCACACTGTTCCACCTAGAATTCTTCCCCACTTTTCCACCTGAGCACCTTTCAGGCAGGGACATTCCTCACAGGAACAGATATCTAAAAGTTCCAATTTTGCACTCCACTGCTATAACACTTTCCAATAGCCAGCTTCTGGAGGCTCCTTCTCCCTATGGTTTATCTTCTGATGTATCCCTTCAGATCCATTTCTTCACACCTCCTACCTTGCAAAAAGTGGTAGATACTCTATTTGTAGAATTACGGCAATTATTTTCTTAGATCTCAGGTTGAATTCACAGGTGTTCAGAATGATTTGATAGATATCTAACTCAATTCAAGGGACCAGATGAAATGAGGGTCCCCTACTCTTCCACCATCTTCCTTCCTTCCTTGTTGTTATTGCTTTAAATATGCTTTTTGTCTCTTTCTCTTTTTTTCTTCCTGGAAGTCCCATAATGCAAATATTGCTTCTTTTCAGTGTGCTCCATAAGTCTCATAGGCTTTTTTCACTCTTTTTCATTTTTTTTTCTTTTTGGTCTTCGGACCCGGTGATTTCTAATGCCCGATTTTCTAGATCACTGATTCTTATTTCTGCAGGGTCCAAATATACTTTTGAAATTTTTTTTTAATTCTTCAGTTGAGTTATTGTATGTTTTCAAATGTAGGATTTGTTTTTGATGGTTTCTATTGTATTGTTGAACTAATTTTGTTCATGCAGTTTTCCTAATTTCATTTAGTTGTCTGTATTCTCGTAGTTCCCTAAACTTTTTAAAGAGGATTCTGAATTCTTTGTGTCAGTTCATATATCTTCATTTCCTTAGGATCAGTTATTAAACCTTTATTATTTTCCCTTGGTGGTGTTATATTTACCTGGTTCTTCATGATCCTTCAATCCATATTGTAGTCTGTGCATTTGAGTAATTGAACTCCTCTTATGGACTTTACAGGTTTGTTTTGGCAGAGAGAGATCTTCACTAGTCAGTTCAATTTGTATTTCTTGGTATGTCTGCTGGTAATATCTTTGTGTACATGGGGCATACTATTAGGTTCTATATTTGGGTGAGGCCACTGTTTAAACTCTGAGGTCATGGATGGGTGCATGTGTCACTGGCTGAGAATAGTTAGATAAGACTGCTGGCTGGTGGAACTAGAAGGTATTATGCTAAGTGAAATAAGTCAATCAGAGAAAGACAATTATCATATGATCTCTCTGATATGAAGAATTTGAGAGGCGGGGTGGGGGGTTGTGGGGGGTGGGGGAGGGAAATGAAACAAGATGGGATCAGGAGGGAGACAAACCATAAGAGACTCCTAAACTCACAAAACAAACTAAGGGTGGCTGGAGGTAGGGGGGGTAGGGATAGGGTGGCTGGGTTATGGACATTGGGGAGGGTATGTGCTATGGTAAGTGCTGTGAAATGTGTAAGCCTGATGATTCACAGACATGTACCCTGGGGCAAATACATTATATGTTAATTAAAATTTTTAAAAAAATAATGAAAAAAAAAAAAAAAGACTGCTGGCTGGGTTCCCAACCCGAGTGAGTCTGTAGGATCATCTCCATAGTTGCCTGGATTTTCTCCTCAGGCTTACTGGATGGTCAGAACTGGATACTATATTCATTACTAAATGGGACTATGAATTCCCTGCCATGGCAGGAAAACAGGATGGAAGCCAGGGCTTGTATGGCTCATTGTTTGGGGACCTGGGTCTGGCAAGAGTGTGCACTGAATTCCCTGGTGAAGTGAGGCCATCATACTTGTGCTCAGGAGATGGGGAAAGACTTGTTCTGTGCTCTCTGATCAAGTGCTGCTGTAAGCATACTGCTGGATGGGCTATATGCTTCTCATGTGTTCTAAGTGCCCTGGTTGAGCAGCCTGCAGGCTGTATTCAACAATAAATGTGGTTATGAATTAATTTCTTTGCTTGAGCGCAGTGGGAGAAGCAGCTCTAAAGCTGGTAAAGCATTTTTTTGCCTTAACATAAGTTGACCTGTGTTCCAAGTTTCCCAAACAGACAGGTTTACTGGACTTCTATGTAAACTCTCAGCTCTGCTTGACCTACTCTTGGCTTGATTGCTATTGGACCACACTGTTTCCAAGTGTTCTTTCCAGCCCTTCTGGTCGGATGGGACTGGGAGTCACTGCCAGTGGAATTATGTCTCAACTCTCTTGTTTGGGCAGGAAAGGGAAGGGTCATTCTAGGTAGTTCTTAATTAACCAAAAACTCTCTCTTGTTGGGAGGGTCCAGGAGCTACCTTCAGCTCTGGCTATGAATTAATCCCCCTGCCCCTGCATAGCAGGGGAACTCTCCTTGTCCAGTACTGGCTTTGCCCTAGAGGCGATAAGTTCTCTCTACCCACCTCTTGGTCTCAGCACTGCTGGTCTGCACAGCTTCCGGTTATCTCACCAACCCCTTTGTTTAGATGTGGCTGGGAGACACTCTTTACAATAGGTAGGGCTATGAATCAGCCCCCTGCCTGGCTTGGGCAAACCAGGCCCTAGGGTGAATGAAGTTCCTCATTTGAGGATCCAAATCAAGCAGATCTGCACTGTGCCAAATTCCCTGATCACAGTGCACCACTGACAGGCACTGCAGGTATGAACTTTGCCAAGATTCATATGCCGGTTTTTGCAAGCCCCTGCCCTGCTTCTCCATCACAGTCAGATTTCTAGTGGTTGAGCCCTACAGATACTCTTGCAATCCCTGTGGGGCAGGATCAGAGTAGGCACTCCCGCAAAGCAACCTAAACTGCTGGGGAGCATTGGTTATCTACCCCCAGGTTCTTTTTTTTTTTTTTAAATAAAAGAACCAGAAGTTCAGGGGAGATCCGTCTGCATGGTGCTGTACTCACATGGAAGAAGTGCAATGCAGTCAACATGTAGCTGCTGCTCTTACCCCCTAAAGCAGTCTGTTTTGGTCTCAGTGCTGCAGGGGGAGAGCTTTAGCCTCACTCCCGTGTTCTAGGATTCCCTCAATGGTTTATTGTTCTTGAATAGTTGTTAGTTCTTGTAGGAAGGGGGTAGAGCCAGGAACAACCATTGTCACCATCTTGGTGACATTACTCCCCTTAAGTTAGTATGTCTTGCTCTGTGAAGTCACAAGGGGACAATTTATCTTTATTTTCATGTTCTACCATCTTTAAGATACTCTCCTCATCTACATAGGCCAAAATGACCCACCCTACATCTAGTACTTTCTTGAAAGGGGTAAAAAGGAAGGGAAAGTCATATCTTCTCTTTAAAGATGCAACTTCGAATTTGTGTGCATCACTTCTATTCCCATCTCAGGCAGAACAATCATGTGACCATACCTAATGGGAAAGAAAACTAGGAGCTGTTGCTTTATTCTGTGTATCTATGTATTAAGTTAAAATCATGGGTCCTATTACTGTAGAAAAAGGTGAGAGTGGATATTGGGTGAACACCAGCACCCTCTGCCACAGTAATTTCAAGTTGTGGATGATATTTACCATTCACTTTTACTTCTTAGGCACAGGGCTTTGGTGAAAAAGTTGCTAAACCATGATGATTATGTGATTTGACCTCAGCTAGGTTTTTGCTGCTGATTACCAGTCCTTTAAGTATCTTTAATAACTCTGTGATCTTCTCCATTGTAATGGTTCCAAACTTTCTTAATTTTCTTCAGTGTTCAATCCTAGCCTTATTCTTTTCTTGGCTATTTATTTTTGAAAATAAATATTTCTGATACGAAATCTCTCTCCATATTAACTCTATCTGTCTTTAAAATTATTCTGCATCCCTTATTTTTTTATTTTGTCTTTAATAAGGTGTACCTTCTTTTCCAAAGCTACAACTCTACTTATCCATCCCTACCTGCATCCTCTATACCTTATTCCAGCAATGAGTTATTGATTCTGAAATTTGACCTTTAATCTTTTTCTTTCTTCCTTGAAAACATTCTCAGGTTTCTCCTTATCCCAAAACATACTTCCTGGATCAACTAATTCTATCAAGTTACCATCATCTGCTATCTTTTACTTAATGTCAATTTTTGAAAGCACATTTTTTGCCTGCACTTTAAGCCATTTTATTTAACTAAAAATTTCCTTTTCTCTTCACATATAGGATTCTTTCTTTCTTATTTTTTTTTGTTTGTTTGTTTGAATACAGTTGACACACAATGTTCCATTTCTTTCAGGGTTACAATGTAGTGATTCAACAAGTTTACACGTTATATTATGTTCACTACAAGTGTAGCTACCATCTGTCCCCACACATTGCTACAACAGTATCATCAACTATATTCCTTATGCTGTGCCTTTTATTCCTGTGACTTATTCATTCCATAAGAAGTCTGTATCTCCTACTCCCCTTCACTCATTTTGTCCACCCTTCCACCCTCCTTCCCTCTGGCAACCATCAGTGTGTTCTCTCTATTTATAGGTCTGATTCTGCTTTTTGTTTCTTTATTCATTTGTTTTTATTTTAGATTCCACATGTGAGTGAGATAATATAGTATTTGTCTTTCTAGTCTTATTTCATTTAGCATTATACCTTCTAGGTCCAACCATGTTGTCTCAAATACCACAACTTCATCTTTTTTATGTCTGCATAATAGTCCATTGAATATATATATCACATCTTTCTTATCCACTTGTCTATTGATGAATACAGGTTGCTTTCATATCTAGGCTATTGCAAATAATGCCGCAATAAACATAGGGGTGTATATGTCTTTTCAAAATAGTTTTTTTTTCCTTTGGGTAAATACCCAATAGTGGAGTTATTGGATCTTATGGTATTTCTATTTTTAATTTTTGCAGGAACATTTGTATTGTTTTCCCCATTGCCTATATCAGTTTACATTCCCACCAACAGTGTACCAGGGCTCCTTTTTCTCCACATCTTCATGAATGCTTGTTGTTTCTTGTGCTTTTGATTTTGATTTTAGCCATTTACCGGTGTAAAGTGACCATCTCATTCTGGTTTTGATTTGTTTTTCCCTGATGATGAGTGATATTGAGCATCTTTTCATGTGTCTGTTGGTTGTCTCTATGTCTTCTTTGGAAAGATATTCAGGTCTTCTGCCCATTTTTAATCAGATTATTTGGGTTTTGTTGTTATTGTTGTTGAGTCGTATCAATTCTTTATATATTTTGGATATTAACCTCTTATGAGATACATTGTTTGCAAATATCTTCTCCCATTCAGTAGGTTACCTTTTTTTGTTTTGTTGATGGTTTCTTTTGCTGTAAAAAGCTTTTTAGTTTGATGTAGTCCCAATAGTCTATTTTTGCTTTTGTTTCCCTTGTCTTATCTACAAAAATATCAGTACAACCAATATCAGAGAAATTCCTGTAACATTGTTATGGTTCAGTTCTCACATTTAGATCTTTAATCCATTCTGAGTTTCTGTGCACAGTGTTAAAAAGTGGTGCAATTTCATTCTTATACAGGTAGCTGTACAATTTTCTTGTACCATTTACTGAAGACTGCCTTTTCCCCATTGTATATTCTTGCCTCCTTTGTCACAGGTTAATTGACCATGTAATTGTCAGTTTATTTTTAGGTTCTTTACTCTGTTCTATTGATCTTATGTGTCTATTTTTGCACCAGTACCATACTGTTTGATAATTACAGCTTTGTAGTAATAAGTCTTGACATCTGGAATTGCAATATCTCCAGCATTGTTTTCTCAAGATTGCTTTGGCTATTCAGAGTCTTTTTTGATTCTCTACAAATTTTAGTATTATTTGTTCAAGTTTTGTAAAAAAAAAAAATTCTGCTGGTATTTTAATAGGAATTGCTTTGAATCTGTAGGTTGGTTCGGCTAACATGGACATTTTAAAAATATTGATTCTTCCAGTCCATGAGCATGAATATCTTTCCATTTGTTTGTGTCATCTTCACTTTCTTTCATCATTGTTTTATAGTTTCTATAGTATATGTCTTTCACCCCTTTGCTTAGTGAAAGGTACATTTCTTGCAATTGACTTTCCTTAACATATCCTGTGTTTGTCATCTCCTTGCCCATTACCCCACATTCACTTGTGGAAATCTTACCCTTTCTTCATATCCTCTCAAATGCTACTTTCCTTATCTCTGCAACTAAATAAAATTATTTCTTTTCTGACCTATTACCTCTATGACTGAAACAGCTACTATCAAAAGTCTATATTTGGCAGGGACCTCATGTTCATTAGTCATATAATCTTCACAACAACCCTGTGAAGTAGATATTATTTCCTCAGTAAAATGACTTTTATTCATGCTACAAAAGTAAAAATAAAAAGTGAAAAACATAAGCAACCATTATCCATAGCTTAGAGAAAATCACTATAGTATTTTTTTCCCCAAATACTTATTTTATTTTTTCAGTGTTACAAGATTCACCATTTATGTACCACACCCAGTGCTCCATGCAATACGTGCCCTCCTCAATACCCACCACCAGGCTCACCCATCCCCTCACCCCCTCCCCTCCAAAAACCTCAGTCCCTTGTTCTGAGTTCACAGTCTTTCATGGTTCTTCACCCCTCTGATTTCCT
>JAPYYM010003659.1:0-10900 GCA_028534135.1 Potos flavus
CCCCCCCATCCCCAGAAAACTCACCACTGCCAGAGAAATAGGTTTTGAGAGCTGCCGGGGAGATGGCCGGAGAGCATCTTCGAGTTGCACGTGACCAGCGGATACGGTCCTTTTCTTGGAGTGTCCGAGTGCCCTGGGATGCCATCTTTGCTATAGATGAGGCTAGATAAAATGGGCCGAGGGTACTTTCTTGGGTAGATGGTGGTGACCTGCACTGACACAGAAAGGAAAGAACCAGCTGTGTTCTTTCAGGCTTCTTCTGGCTTGATGGCTTCTCTCTCTCTCTCTCTCTCTCTTTTCATCACCCCCCACCACAGAAATCCCGAGTTGCATGTTGCTTCCAGTGATAACTGACCATGTCTCAAGCAGACAAGTGCCCCGATGAGGTGAACTGAGAGAAGGTAGTATTCTCTCATTTAATGCACGCCGATGACATTGTATGGACGGGTGGGAGAATCTTGGGAATTTCTGTTCCCTCTTACTGGAAAAGCAGGGAAAGAGTTCCATCCGAAGGTGCCCAGCGCTACTTCCCAATTTTTTTTTTTCTATCCCATTAGGTTGGAAGGTACTAAACATTGGACTGTTAAGATTAGACATTTGAATTCTGTTGACCCGCACTTTAAAGCTTTTGTTTGCATTTAAATTAAATGGCTTCTAAACAAGAAATTGCAGCATATTCTTCTCTTTGGCCCAGAGGTGGGTTAACCTGTAAGGGACGGCTGAGATTGAGTGTCAGTGTTGCTAAGCTTGGCATTCACAATACTGGCACTATAAAGAACAAAATAAAATAATTTATTGGACGGTTTTTCTACTGCCATTCAATTTGATGTGAGTGCCTTGGAAACTGATCTTCCTATTTGAGTCTCTTGAGACAAATGCAAAACTTTTTTTTTTTTTTTGAAATGAAAAGACTTTTTAAAAGAATAAAACAAGAAAAGTACATTCTTTAGACACAAACAAAGCCACATTTACTTTTAATTAAATTAAAAAAAATCCTGGTTGAAGATAGAGGACATGAAAATGCCATAAGACCCAATCAAATGAAGAGATAAGCCCAGCACAACCGTGGACATCCTTAGCTGAATTATCCTCATCCCCCTTTGTTTGTGGGACAACGCTGCTTAGATTTGGCCTGGAGGTGATTTACTGCTGAATTAAAACTCAAGTGACACAAGTTACACGTTGATATCGTTGAATGAAAAACAAAACAAAAACAATTCAGGAACAACGGCTAATTTTTTTCTAAAGTTAAATTTAGTGCACTCTGTCTTAAAAATACGTTTACAGTATTGGATACATACAAGGGTAAAAAAAAATTGTGTGTATGTGTGTTGGAGCGATCATTTTTTTTCCAAGTTTGCTTACTAGGTTATAAAAAAATGCCACAGTGGCTGCGTGTATATTGTTTTCTTTTTGGTGACGGGGTTTTAGTATATATTATATATATTAAAATTTCTTGATTACTGTACAAGTGGACCAGTATTTGTAATAATCGAGAATGCCTGGGCATTTTACAAAACAAGAAAAAAAAAAAACCCTTTCTTTTTCTTGAAAATGTTGCAGTAAAATTTAAATGGTGGGTCTATAAATTTGTTCTTGTCACAGTAACTGTAAAGTCGGAGTTTTAGTAAATTCTTTTCTGCCTTGGGTGTTGAATTTTTATTTCAAAAAAAATGTATAGAAACTTGTATTTGGGGATTAAAAGGGGATTGCTACACCATGTAGAAAAAGTATGTAGAAAAAAAAAGTGCTTAATATTGTTATTGCTTTGCAGAAAAAAAAAATCACATTTCTGACCTTTACTTATTTTTCTCTCCCCGCCCCCTCTGGAATGGATATATTGGTTGGTTCATATGATGTAGGCACTTGCTGTATTTTTACTGGAGCTTGTAATTTTTTAACTGTAAGCTTGTCCTTTTAAAGGGATTTAATGTACCTTTTTGTTAGTGAATTTGGAAATAAAAAGAAAAAAAAACAAAAACAAACAGGCTGCCATAATATATTTTTTTAATTTGGCAGGATAAAATATTGCAAAAAAAAATTTGTATGTTTAGTCCTATTGTACAGGAGAAAAAGGGTTGTTTGACAACCTTTGAGGAAAAGAAACAAAAGGAAGTCGTTAAATGCTTTGGTTCACAAATCATTTTAGTTGTATATATTTTTGTCGGAATTGGCCTATACAAAGGACTGTTCGAGAGGGGCTTCTCTCCGAATGCCCCGAACCTTGCATCAAGGCTCCCTGGTGTGGCCACAGCAGACCGGATGGGAAATTCTTTATTCGTGTTGAGTGGAGAAATCAGTTTTTGTAAAGATGTCGGTAACATTTCACAGAGTCCTCTCGTTCTCTAAGAGGCCATCTGTAAGATGTCAGGTGTTAGAGGAGAGAGCGAGAGAGCATCTTCCTTCTCTACTGTCACCACTGTGGCGGTCACCACGTCTCCCGCCCTTAAGAGCAGAAAGGAATGCAAACCGAGCTTTCTTTAGTCCTCGAGAAAACATGAAACAGACAAACAAAAGATGTAGTAAAAGGAGCTGGTGAATCAGCTAGGCACAGGTGACGCGAGCTGCTGTTGAGACCAGCGCAAACTGGATTTCAGGAAGGAGTCCCCGTCACAACCAGGGCCTTTCTCATTCCCCGGAGAGTGTTGGCCTGTTGTCTTTTCTTACCCGCTCCGCTGCTTTTCCCGCTGAAACCTACATGCCGTCAGTTTCCGAGTGCCGAGGGCCTGGGATGAATTCGGTGCCTTTCCATATCTCTTCTCTCCTTCCCCTGTGTCTCCTCTCCATCCTCCAGCCTCTGTCAGTCCTTTATTTTGTCCTCTTCGTTTTTACTTAATTTCTTTTCTTTCTCCCTTTCTGTATTCCCCTCCCCTTTTTTTTCCGTAAAGCCAAGTAGCTTTAAGATAAAGTGGTGGTTTTTTGGATGAGGGAATAATACATTAAAAAAAAAAAAAAAAACCTATATCAGGTAGCCATTTTTTTATTTCAGGAACTGTAAAACCATTATTTCAGGTTATGAAAAGTATAACCAAGCGTCTTTTGGGGCAATTCTTGACCAAATGCAGAAATCTTTCTTCTGGGAGCTTTTCTGTTTCGTACACCCTTCCCTCCTTGCCACTGACTTTTGCAAAGGGAACAGAAAGGGGGGAGGAGGGGAGAGAAAGCGGAGATGTCAGTTTCCTGCCTGCCCGACCCGAAGACCCAGGGGCTGCCCTTTCCTTCGGATGCCCTCTTAAGGTACTTGAGCCTCCAAGGTGATCCTCCTGTAGTTTTGAAAGCTAGCCAGCCCTCACCAGCTTCCACAGTCACCAGAATGCCAGGACTAAGCCATCCTAAAGCACAAAGATTGTGTCTCTGTCAACTGCAGAGAAAAGAGCATAATGCTTCTCTTTCATGTTTAAAAAGCCCACACTGGAGCAGATGACCCAGTGAGGGGGGCCCCCCCGAGCCTGGGTGACCCAGCCGACCTCAGGCCGGTTTCCATACTGCCACAACTTCGTTCAAAGTTGCCCCAAATTGGAACCTGCCACTTGCCATTAGAGGGTCTTTCATGGGGAGAGGAGGAGGCTGAACTACTCTAAGCAAAATGTGAAACGTAAGGAAGTCAGCCTTTCATCCCGGTCCGTAGCGAAGGTTTTGTTGCGCACAGGCAAACCCGTGATTTGGTGCTCTTTGTATCTCAACCCTGCAAAGCAAAGTTACATTGATTTAAGTTGTTTGCATTTGTACGGGCAAGGCGAAATATTTTTATTACCTTTTCTATTACTTATTGTATGAGCTTTTGTTGTTTACTTGGAGGTTCTGTCTTTTACTACAAGTTTGGAACTATTTATTATTGCTTGGTATTTGTGCCCTGTTTAAAAAACGGGCACTTTTTTTTTTTTATTATGGATAAAATGTTGAGATGACAGGAAGTCATTTCAGTATGGCTTAGTAAAATATTTATTGTTCCTTTTATTCTCTGTACAAGATTTTGGGCCTCTTTTTTCCCTTAATGTCACAATGTTGAGTTCAGCATGTGTCTGCCATTTCATTTGTACGCTTGTTCAAAACCAAGTTTGTTCTGGTTTCAAGTTATGAAAATAAATTGGACATTTAACTTGATCTCCAAACCTTGTCCTTTTCTGTGTCTTTCGAGGATGGGGGATGGGCAGTTTATTTCCAAGGGCGAATTGAAGGTCTTCTCCATTTTCCTCTTGACCCAAATCCTTGGTGCCCGTGTCTGGGAAGACTGGGAACAGCGGCCCGAGAGACCAGCAGTTTTCTGCCTTTACTCTGGGAAAGCAGCGTGATCTAGATCCTGGTTGTGCATTGGAGTCACCTGGGAGGGTCTCAAAGTCCCAGCGCCCAGGCCCCACCCAAACCAACCTCCCGCAGGATCTCTGCAGCTGGGATCCAGACATCTTTGAAGGTGGTCTAGGTGATTCTCATAGACGGCCCCGTTGGAGGACAAGTGGTTCAGAGAAAAAGGTACTTGTCTGGGAATGACAAGACTCGGGTCTAGTCTAATTCGGCTCATTCTCATTATCCAATGAGGGCCGCTGGGTGAGGCACCCGGGGATCAGAGTGAGACAGAGTCCTTCGGTAAGCACCCAGATGGCCCTGTGGCCTTGGTCAGGTCCCCTAGGTCTCCCTTCAGCGAAGCAGGGTTGCTGGACTGGACAGCACCTCTGGCCCTCTGTGACTCTTAACAACATCATGTAGGAGGACTACCTTTCCCTTCCATGGGCTAGCCGTTAACAGACTTGAGGAAATGTTCTTTAGGGATAATCGCCCAGATCCAGAAGGGGAAACGAGGTCTTTCAGAAAGAACTAGCCTTTAACTTGGCTTTTCCCTGTGCTGGACCCGGGGCAGCCAGATGGAGATGGAAGAGGGCATTCCGCTGGCTTTCAGCCAGTTAGGCACAAGGTTACCTTGGGTTTCCTCCCGGTGAGTGAGTCAGAGCCCACCCCTGAGTGAAAGGGATCAAAGACCCACTGCGTCCTTGACCGCTCTTCTTACGTTTCCGGCTCGTAGAGACACAAAAAAACATTCCACTCAAGTCCATTTTGGCAACGTCCCTGGGTACCAACCAGGAACCAGGTCCCAACCTAGGCAGCCCAAGAATCTTGGCAAGGACACTCTGCAAAGAGTGAAGACACGCCAAACTGTGCTCGCCAAGATGCTCTGTGGGTTCTGTCTGCAGAGATGATGCGAGAAACAAGGCAGAATGTTCCTCTGGGTCCTCATCTCACCCCAAACAGGTGACCGTTCCCCCAAGGCCGTGCCTAAGCACTGGAGGAAAAGAAGTGGGATCTGAGCCCCGGCACCAAGCATGGAGTTGAGAGGCATTCAGGAGAAGAACTGCCCACTTTCTAGGGACTTAAGGAACAAGAATTTCCAGAGAGGAATGCTCTTCTTTTCCATAGGCCTGGGCTCCGAGTCTTTTCCCCAGCTAGCTTTAAAACGCAGGCGTCTGAGCCATTGTGTGTTTTCCCATCCAGAAAACTGGGCAACTGGCAGAACTGAAAGGCTCAGTCGCTTTCTTGTGGCCTGTCCTCTCCCTCGACCCTTCTAAGAAGGCCAAATCTGCGGGTTACCAATGGTGCAAAGGAAAGGCTCAACTCCACTCTCACCACTGTCCCATCAGTAGCTCTGTGACCTTGGGTTAGTCCTTTCCCTTTTCTGGGTCTCAGTTTCCCCGCCTATAAAATGGAGAGTTAATCGGGAAGGATCTATTTTTGCCTTTGAATGGTTGGACCCTGACCAGAGTGTCCTGTGTGCACGAAGTAACAGTGTTCGGCGAGCATGTTAGTGTCAGAAACGTCCCTATCCGGATGACACAAATCAGGGTGAGAATGAGTTTTCGAGCACAGAAAAACCCGTGTTTTTGCTGGTCCCAGGAGGAGTCCTCAGCTTGCAAGTTTCCGCGTCTGCACATTTTCTAAGCAGTCGCAGGCCCATCTGGGGCATCCGGGCAGGCTGCTAAAGACCTCGTTCTTGAGCTGAAGTTCAGCAATTAAAGTTAGAAATTCCCTTCTGCCTTGGAGAGACACCTAGGCGAATAGAATTTTAAAACATGCTAATGTCATAAAATGTATAATGAAAATTACGTAACTTCCAAGCCAGGGAGACAAAGACTCTGACCTCGTGCACAGGTGAAGTCTGAATTACCAGCCGCCTGCATTGCATAACCTCCGAAACGATTTTTATAGGATTCGAGTTACGGACCATCTAGAATGCTCTACAGAAGTTAAAGCTGGTTGAGCTCAGAAGTCTATTTAGCCCCCTGAGCAAAGATCGAGCTGGATGTCAGGCCTAGGCACAGAGGGAGGTCTTGGGCCCTGGTCTTTACTCTTAAGGAACTCCTTGTTCAATGAGAGAAACGGATTGTGAAACCAGACGGCAGGACGGGGGGAGACGGCAGGGAGAGGAGCCCGGGAGAAGAAGCACTGATCTGCTGGGGAGAGGGGGGATTAGGGAAACGTGATGCTCCTCGGAAGATGAGTAGGGGTTCACCAGGAAGATGAGGACACGAGGGGGAAAAGGCATGTCTTGCGGAGGGTATGATGGGAAAGCACAGTGAAGCCCATGGACAAACAGAATCCTATAGTTGGGACCCTCACAAGTCATCTGGCATATTCCCATCTCACAAAGGAATCCTCTCTGAAACCCTAAAGTATAGCACGCCGCCCATCCGTCCATTCATCCCTCCCTCCTCTCCATCCATCCATCCATCCATCCATCCAATCACAAGTTGCTTATGGAATAAACATTCGTCAAGTACCTATGCTGTGCACGGACTCTGCTGGCAAGTTGCAGATCAGTAAGAAGCACCTCTGCCTTCCAGGGTTTTACCTTTCAGTGGGCAGGATAAGACGTCCGCCCCTCTCTTCAATTATTTGCTTCCTTAACTATCCTGGGCTTCTTACAGAGTGCCCCCCCCCCCCTCCTAGGCGGTGGGAACACAGTCCACGCCCCGGCTGACTCCCGGTTAGCTGGGGAGGCAGGGAGGGAACAGACGACGAGCATTCCCGCTTTTGGATGGGAGCACAGGCTCCAGCAGGAAGCTAGAGGGGATGCGAATGTTCTTCATCACAGATCAGGAGCCCAGTCCTCTGTCCGTGTCGTCCCACCACAGTCTAATCGGTCTTTCTTTTCAACGGTTTATTCCTCACAGGCTGTACTCAAAATAGATTTGTGTCTCTGTGATCTTTTATAATTAAAAATATTTTAAAGTAAGACATGTCCCATTTAGGGCATATCCCAGGATGTGAACCCAGGGGTCCTATCTAGGGGAAGTGGTGGTTAGTCTCCCAACCAAATCCCCAGATCTGCTGCTGCTGCTGGCATGTCGCTCATGGGACAGGCCACATGCACCTTTTTTTTTTTTTTAGCCCAGGATGCATTGCAGGCTAAAGTTTCCAAAGGGCAGGCTGGTCCTCATCAATGCAAGGAGCTACTGGGGGGTCACAGATGGTGCCTCCCTCCCGGTGCTTCTCCCTCCCCCGTCTCCTCCTTTCCACCAGCAAGGTCGCATTAAGCTTCTACTCCACGTCCTATGCTACAGTGTGAAAGCAGATGTGCAGAACCAAAGAGCTGGAAAGTGAAAGAAATTAAGAGGAAAGCTGCAGGAAGCGCCCCAGGCCCCCTTCCCCTTCGGCTCTCGGCGCGACGAGCCCTTTCGCCTTGTCGGGAGGCACGATGGACAGTTCCGGTTTGCTACCTATATCATGTTGCAAATACATTTCCCTGTTTTCTCTTGAAAGCTCTAGAGTAGTGTGTATTAAAGGCCTAATGGTGTTCTGTTTGGTCTGGTGATGTCATTCTCAGAAACTACACTAAGTATACTAGTCAGCGATTTCTGGAGAGAGGAAGAGCTATAGACCTATAGACGTTTGCCTTTGCCTCAACCTTTTGTTAAATTCTTTATTAATAATTTCCATCCTTCCTCATCCCACAAGGCTGTGAGAAGGCCAGTAGGCGGCATAATAAAATATTTTTTAAAAACCCAGTAAAACATCAGGACCAGAGAGATGAAAAGGCAAGAGTAAATTGTGTCCACCTGTGTAAGAATACAACGAGAGAAACAGGCTACGTGTGGCTATGCTGAAACCATTTATTTGAGTCTGAGCTTCTTGGGAGCCAAAGGGAAAGAGAAACGTAAGCGTGGCGCTTATGAGTCAGGAGGAGAAAACGGCAGCGACGGACACACACGATAGCAACATTTTCCAAGCAGTCCCTCTGTTTAACAATAAAGGAGGGAGTGAATGAGAAGGTCCCTAATGGGATGTTTACACCCCCCTAGGATGAAGGGTTGAAGACTTAGGTAACACTAAGAAAACCGTGTACGAGATAATGTTCGCTTTCAAAAGAATGGAAGCTATGCGCGTGCTCGGACTCTGCATCATGGCCCTAAAGGGGATGCGGGTGGGGATGTCTGTCCAGACGTGGTGCTGGAAGGAAAGCCTCATCGGAAAGGTCTTCCTCCTACTTCGCCCAAAATTTCAGGGTCAGTGCTATTGCTTTTGCAACTGGAGCGAATATTGTGAGTTAGGCCCTGGCAAATGTCTCACCGGCATCCGCTGTCTCCTGGAGCCTTTGGCTCTGGCTAGCCATTTCCCGAGACGCACGCAGGCTGTGTACAGAATCACCACGGGACCATGTGGAAATGCCTGCACATCCCATAACCTGGCCCTAACCACAGCAGAAGCAAGCTTGTCTTTTTCGATTAAATAATCGAAAGGTTTATTTTAAGATTTATATATTTATTTGAGAGAGCGAGCGAGCACACACGCGTGCGGTGGTGGGGGAGGGGCAGAGGGAGAGAATGTCCAAGCAGACCCCCACTGAGCGGGGAGCCCGATTCGGGGCTCTGTCTCATGAGCCATGAGATCAGGACCTGAGCCAAATCAAGAGACGGATGCTTAACCGACTTCAGGCGCCCCTGAATAATCAAAGAGTTTTTGATTAAATAATGTGTCTTCTAGAAAATTATCCTAAGCAAGCTGTAATTCAGCCACAGATTCAACCACAAAGATGTTCCCTGTGGCTGTATTTACTGTAGCAAAGACTGGAAATAAAGCAGACGTTCTGCAGATTTCAAAAACGATGCTACCGGAGCAAGTTAAAGGGCACTGGGAAGAGGTTCCTGAGGGAACGTTAGATTTGAAGCACATCGCAGGGCTTTTTTTGAAGCCACGTATGAATCACAACCAGTGCCGGAGGGAAATGCACGGAGAGAGTCATGGTGGCTGATTCTGGATTACATTCTAGGGAGTCCCTTCCGGCCGCCCGCGGCAGGCGGACCGTCTCGGGCAGGAGGCAAAGCGGGGGCTGGGGAAGGAGAGAGGAGAATAGCTTGGACTTGTGTCCAAAGAGGTGGACGTGGTAAGCAGGGGTCAGATTCAGGAGTCCTTCTGGGCACAGAGAAGGGCGGCGTGCTGAGCGATTGGCAGGGGGTGGGGAGGAAAGACAGGTGTCGAGGATAATGGTGCGTTCCCGGCCTGAGCCACAGGTTCATGGCCACTCACGGACCCAGGGGAAGACTGGAGGTGAGCAGGCGTCCTGGGGTGGGGCGGGTGGGGGGGGCGGGGATGGAGGTTCTCTCCGGCATGGGAAGCTAGAGGTGCCTCAGTGCCTGGGAATGTTAAATGGGGATACTAGTAGTGCTTACTGGCTATGGGCTGAGTGTGTCCCCCACACATTCCTCACCCCCAGGGGGATGGTATTTGGAGGCAGGGCCTTTTGAAGGTAATCGGGGTTGTATGAGGTCAGGAGGGCGGAGATAGGGAGAGGCAGCACAGAGCTTGCTCTCTTCATCTCCCTGTGCACACAAAGACAAGGTCATGGGAGCACGCGGCGAGATGCTGGCTGCCCACAAGCCAAGTGCAGGGCCATGCGTGAAGGCCACCCGATGACACCTTGATCTTGGACCCCAGCCTCCGGAACTGTGACAAATCAATGTGGGCCGTGCACACCCCCAGCAGCCGAGCTGACCAAGGCAAGCTCAGGGAGTTAGGAAGAGGATGCCCTTATTATTACTTGTGTGTGTGCCTCTGAATCCGGCGAACCAACCAGCTGGAAAGCTCTGCGCCCCTAGAACCGCCCCCTTTCTCAGAGGACTGGGCCTGGCTCTCACCGGGGGCTGCTCACGCTCATCAGTAAACAGCCCGCGGGCCGGCCGTTCTCTCGGAATTGGAAGCCCCATTCTCTTTTCCAGGTAGAAGTCCCCCGCCTGCATGAGCTCTGCTCTCCCCACGTCAACCCTTGCAACGGGGCTCGCGGTGTTACACTGTCTTCTGCCCCCGACGGTCATTTCTCGGGCTGGCTACGGAAAGAGCCGACCGCTGTCCGGGGGCACTTCTCTCCGCCGCGGCCGAAGGAAGCAAACAGGGAGGCTGCCCACGATGCTCTCTGCCGGGTCGCCGACATCCCGGCATCTCGGCCGCGTCACAGTTGTGCTCAGCGCGCTCCATCAGGCCGGGCGCCCTCGTGTCCAGGACTGCCAGGGATCGCATTCCTTGGTGGTCTGCGACTGCGGACTGGGAGCTCATCCTTGTGGGTTTTCCGTCCGGGTGCGGCCGACGGGGGCTGCTTGGAAAACCTTCTGCTTCTGCGGGAGCGCCGGGCCTTCCCTGCTCCAGGAAGGGGCTGCGGCTCTGGGTCCCGCGCTTCTCCCCAGGGTTCCTTCCCGCCCGAGGCCCCGGGGCCACCCGCTTCGTGCCTTCCCGGTGGGCGTGGCGCGTCTTGTCCCGCTGCTTCCCACGGCAGCAGCTCTTCCAAAGGCAGACTCGACGCCGGGGGCTCCCTTCCGGGCGCCCAGCCTCGCACCCTGATGTGCGGGCTCCGGTTTCTGGGTTCATCTTCCACGGCCCAGGAGCTGCGCAATCAGCTCTCACCACTCCGGGCTCAGTTTCT
>JAPYYM010000366.1:0-14790 GCA_028534135.1 Potos flavus
CCCCCCTTGCAGAGTCTCCTACAGGGAGCCCGAAGGTTTTCATTCTGTACCTGGAGATCACTAGAGCGTGGCGTGCTCTGCGGCGGCATCCCGATAAGACGGGGGGTCAAGGCTCCCAGAGAGGCTGAGCCCGAGGGCAGGGGCGGGCGTCCTGGTTTGGCATTTTTTGAACAAGACCCCAGGATTCTGGTGTGAGGTCTGATGGGATCTCGGGCCTGGACATAGAGATGCCCCGGGGCCTATACGGCAGGCTCCGTCCCGGGCTCGGGCAAGCTCTCCAGCCCACCCCCCATCCCAGCCTGGTCACCGAGGCTCCCCTCCCTCCACCCACTGGCCTGTGGACTGGGCAGCGGGCCAAAGACCCGTTTCCTTTCCTCGGGCCTCCGCCTCCCCCAGGAGCCCCCTGCCCCGGACGCTTCACCTTCGCCGGGCTCACCGAGGCCCCAGCGCCCCATCTCGGAGGTCTCAAACCCAGACCCCGCAGGGCCAGGCGCCCCGTGGGTGAGCGAGTAAAGGGGCAGAGAACAGAGCCGCAGCGCACGGCCCGGCCTGGAGGGGGCGCCACCGTAGCCAAGGAACTGCGCAGCCCCGATTGGGAGCGAGGCTCTTTCAGAGGAAGCGGCAAGTCCGGGTTTTTAAAAACACATCATCCTGGTCTGTAAACACCAGTCAGCGTTTTCAAGCAGCACGCAAGCGAGCCGGACGCAGCACCCGTGCGCCTGGCTGCGGCCCGCGGCCTGCCATCCTGCTGCCGCGGCTCTGCGGAAACGGCTTTCTACACTCTTGCAGTCACTCAGCAAACGTCGACCCGGCAGCGCCGAGTGCCAGGCAGCGCACGAGGCCCGGGAGAGAAACAAGGATGCGCGGTGCACGGCCTCCCCGGGCCCCCGTCGTCTGCAGAGCGGCTCCCAGCCCCGAGCGGCCGGGCGGGAAGCCCAGGATGGCCGACCTTGTACGGAAGCCTCTCCCCGACAAGGACCATCCCCTCTCTCGCATCCCCATCGGCGCTCTTGAGGGGAGCCCGACGGGGCGGGGCGGGCCCGGTACCCACGCGTGGGCCGCGTGTTCCCAGCAGGAAGGAGGATGTCCTGGGGAGACAGAACAGGACCCGGGACGTCTCATCGCGGGTCCGGTGGCGGCTCCCCGGGGGTCGGGGGCGGGGCTGCTCATGGGAGGCAGGCCCCCCTCGCTTCCGCATGGCCCCTTAGATAAGGCACTCCCTCCCCGGGCCCCTCTGGCCTCATTCTGCTGGGGAGGCCAGTGGAGAACCGTGCGTCCATCTGGCCACTGTGCGGGGAGCCCCATGCTCCCCGGTCACTGGGTGCAGTGCCGGACCCCGCGGTGGCAGAAACAGGGAGGCGCCCAGACAGGACGTGTTCTGCACCTCACTGCCATCCAGTCGTTATGCTCGGATCGTGACCCCAGCGTCCCCCGCCCGGGGCCCTGGCATTGCTCTTCAACCCCGACATACATTGAGGGATCTGTCCCTGAATTCGGACGGTCTTCCGGCCCCAGAGCAACGTGGCAGGTGCAGGACACGGAAACCTCATGGGCTTGGTCTCCGCTTGCTCCTGTGTGGGCCGTTTTGGACAGGAACCGCATCCAAATGGAATCTTTGTCCCTCTGGAAGGAAAGGCTTCGTCCAAGGTTTCGGGCTCAGGGAGCAGCTGATTGGAAACGGCTCTTTGGGAAGCTACAGTTTGCCTCCAAACAGCCACGGGGCCGGGAGCAGCGGAGGCTCTGTCGTCAGCCGGGATCCCCCCCGACCCCGAGCCCTAGAACATCTGCTCGTTCCCACGCGTCTGACTACCGGGAAGGGACCAAGCCGGCCCCGCTCACCTGCTAACCTGTGGTCCTGACAGCCCGGGGCTGAGCCGGCCTGACCCTGTGCTTCTCTTCCCCCCCAGGAATCTGGTACAATATTCTCAGAGGCGTCGGGAAGCTGGCCGTCATCATCAACGTAAGTGACGTCGGGGGCCTCTGCTGGACGGGATCGCCCTCTGGGCAGCCACGGGGCTGGGCGCCCCGTCCGGGGAAGCCGCGTGGGGTCTCTGTCTCCAGCTCCGGTGCTGCCCAGGCTGGTGGAAACATCTCCTGTTCGGACACATCCCTTGGTCATACGGAGGGTTTGGGACGAGCTGTGGGTGGGAACGACTAATTCTCCTCGACCCTTTTCTATAACCTTGAACAAAATTCTACGCCACACCCACCCTGGCCACTAAGTCCGCTCTCTCCCCAGAGTCCTGAGAATATACGAGAGAGAGAGAGAGAGAGAGAGAAATTCCTCTCTAGCAATCATTCTGCTCTTATTTTTAAAAGTTAGCTTTGTTCTTTTATATGAAATACATGCCTATTCTTTAAAGGTTCAGGAAATGCAGAAACACGGAGACAAGGGGGAGAAGCCTGCCGGCCTCCTCCTGCACACGCGTAGCTTGCTGAGGACTTTGCTTCCCCCCTCAGCCTCCTGCCCGGGCAGCCCTCCTCCCCCGCCCCTCGTCCACACCCTCCTGCCACGTGGTGCCACCCTCCCAGCCTCTGCTGCCCCCGAGCCTGCGGGTTAGGAAGGCAGGGGCCCCCCTGTCACGAGAACCCGCCCTCTGCCTTCCCTGCGGCTGCCCATCCAGGTCCGCGTGGCTCTTCTAGGCCTGGATGTCCCTGGGCTTAGCGGTCTAGCGGTCCCTAGCACGTGCTTCAAAGCCAAGGCTGAACCCCAGCCATGCAAACGAACATCAGACAGCCTCGGAGGTCTGCGGCGCCCCCGCCCTGTGACCCTCACCGCTCCACCTGCAGACGGAGCCTGAGCCCCCAGAAGCTGACCCCTTGCACACAGGCTACTGCTCCCAGGAGCAGACACAGCCTGGGGCCTGCACGCCCACGATGCGGGGTCTGGGGACTCGGCCCCCGCAGCACAGGAGGTGACGCTCGGCCCCAGGGAAGAGACTCTCGGAGCCCTGGGACCCTGCCTCCCGTGCTGGGGGCGGCCCCCCTGCCCAGTGCGGGCTCGGAAACCCCTGTTAATGGGCATACTCGTCCTGACCTGGGCAGGCGGGTGCGGGGCTCCAAGGCGGGAGCACACGGTTTGATGGGGGGCGGTGCTGGGAACAGGGGGCAGCCGTCTGGAGCACAGGGGTGCTGTGAGCAGTTGGAAGCCAGCTAGACCTCTCATGGGAACAACCAACAACAGCAGTAAGGGCAGCTAGCATTTATGGAGCTTCTAGAATGTTCTAGGCCCTTCTGCACTCTTTGCACACATCCACTCTCTCATGCACACACAGCCTGCAGGGAAGGGACTGTCCTTGCTCCTTGTACGGGTGAGACAGCCGAGGCACAGAGAGGTCAGGCAACTTACCCACCACCACACAGCCAGAAAGCGGCAGGGCTAGACCTTACCCCAGGCGGCCAGGCTCCCAGTCCCCGCTCTGGTGTTCATACCACACCGGCTTCCCCAGAGACGGCTCTGGAAGAGGGTGTGCGGAGTCCGAACACCACTGTTCACAAAGCTCTTTCCACTCCCACGTTCCCTGTCAAGTGCGCCAGGAAGGGGAGGCACACAGAGCACAGAGAGGTCAGGTGACTTGGCCGAGGCCACACAGCCAGTGAGAGGCAGCCTCTGTCCCCCGGCCTTCCTGCTCAGGGGTGTCCTGTTCCCTGCGCCCAGGCCCCCTTGCCAACTCACGTGGCCCCGCCCCAGGGCCAAGGCTGCCCTGGCTCCCCTGGGGTGCACCAGCCGCACCCAGCCGGGGGTCTGCACTCACCGCCCTTTCCCCTGCCCAGGCATTCGTCATCTCCTTCACATCTGACTTCATCCCCCGCCTGGTGTACCTCTACATGTACAGCGAGAACGGGACCATGCACGGCTTCGTCAACCACACCCTCTCCTCCTTCAACGTCAGCGACTTCCAGAACGGCACGGCCCCCAACGACCCCCTGGACCTGGGCTACGAGGTGCAGATCTGCAGGTACGGCTCTCGGCCTCTCTTTCCGAAAGACACGTGTGGCGGGTTTCTGGGAAAACCCCACTTCAAGCAAGGATTCTTTTAGGGGCAAGTCACAGGATATTTCGAGCTTGTTTCAAGAAAAAAGGGGGAAAAAAAGCCAGGGTGGTCAATGGGAAGTGATTTATGAGTTCCTTTCATTAAGAAGGCAAGAACGGCTTCAGGCATGGCTGGATCCAGGGCTACAGTTTGCCGTCAGGCCCCCCTCTGGCGCGGCCTCCCAGCTTTGCATTCATCCACGGTGGCATTGTGTTCTGGCGGGCAGTGAAGACACCCCGTCTGTTCAGCCATCCCAGGGGCAGGATGTCTTTCTCAATAGTCAGCAAAAGTCGGGGTTGATTCTCACTGGCCTGTCGTGACCAGGTACCCATCCCTAAATGAAGTGCTGTTGGCAGGGGCTAGAGGCCAGAGCTGGGGCGTGTGCCAGGATGTGGGGTCGTGGTCAGAGAGTGAAGAGGTCCTCGGGAAAACAGGGTGCTCTGACTCGGGGAAGGGATACTGGATGCTGGGCAGGCCAGCAGAGATGGCCAGACCCGTGGAGCCCCACCCGCGGGCCCGATGCGTGGGGTGTGCAGGAAGCCCCCGGGAAAGATGCAGGTGCGGCCAAGTGTGAGAGGCGGAGCTGAAACCTGGCCGTTCCCTGGGCCCCCACCACACGGGCCAGCCTGGGTTAGGGTCTGGGGACCCGGGACTTGCACGGTCCCTGCTCTCCAGGGACCTCGGTGCAGATCAGAGTAAAGGGGGGCGGGGATCGCAGTTGGAAGCCCGGGTGAAGGGTGGACGCAGTGGGGTCACTCTAGGGGCAGGACAGCGTGGGCAAAAGCACGGAGATGGGAATCCGTGCGAGCTACTCCAACCCCGCTGAGATTCAGGGCACAAAAGAGCTCAGGGGCCAAAATACACATCCCAGAGCCCGTGCGGGAGAGCTCGGTTCCTCCTACTCGGGGAGGCCTGCTGACTCGCCCCTGGCACGTAGTTCCCTGAAGCTGGCTGGTGTGTCTCTGTCAGCTTGACCGAGGAAAGGGGAGAGGGGGCAGCTGTTAGGGTCCAGGCTACTGAGCAACAGGAAGCAGCTTGCAGCGACAAGACGGGCCCAAGAAATAGAAAACGCCCCGCCCCCCGGAGCCGTGGGGAGAAGGGAAGCGGGCATCCCTGGTCCGGGTGCTCCCGACCGCACCGCAGACAGCGGGCGTCCCCACGGGCCCGGAGCGACTCGGGCGCAAGCCCACGGTGTCCTCTTCTGCGTCAGGGCAGGGACGGCACCTGCTCTGGGCCCGGGTGCAGCAGGGGAAAGCGAGTTAGAGCCACGTCTGCTGAAGGGTGGGGGCGGGTGTCTGGAGGCCCCTTCTCTGCACTTCCAGCTCCCCAGGCTGTCCCCTCTCGGGGGACATGAGGTGACCACGCCGAAGCTGGGAGCGGATCGCCCCGGGCCTGCCCTGTGATTTTGGGGCCCATTTAGGTGTACGTGGAAGCCTGTGGGCGGGCGGGATTCGGAAACCTGGAGCCGGGTTGGGGTGCGGGCCTTGGCTCTAACTCGCCAGCTGCACCCTCGCAGGAGTTGGTGGCGGGAAGCGCAGCCCCCAGCCCAGCCAGGGGCGATGGGTGTGGGGAGAGGCAGAGCCCTGCTCAGAGCTCCAGTCGCGGCCGGCTACCATTTACCTCTGTGCTGAGGCAGCCCCTCTCTCCTCTAGTCCCCGGAGCCACCCCCAGAGAGGGCATTATGATCCTCCCCAGGGGCGCAGGCAGGCTGGGTACCAGAGCTAAGCAAGGAAAACGTTAGATCGTCTCTGATCGAGGTCAGTACAGGTAGTGGCAGGTGGCCTCTGGACAGGCCTAAGCGGGCTTTGAGGGATGCCTAGGAGTTTGCCAGGTGACCCACACGTATTTCCTTGCATCCCAGTGCAGCTGGCCGCCAGCACAGAAAGAAAAGGGAGGGGTGAGTGTGCATGGCGTCTGACGCTGGGAGAACAGGGGCTGCTTATTCCCATCAGAGAGCAGGTCGGGCAAGTCCTGTGTCACTCTGCCGCTGGGACCCAGATAGGATCGTTCCCAGAGAAATCGATCCTATCTCTGGTCTGGCAGCTTAGCACCCAGCGACTCCTCGGAGGCTCCCGTCCAGCTCCCTCCAGGAGTAAAGCTCCGTGGGCGAGGGGCCCTGTCTGTTGTGTGTTCCCAAATGTCCACCTCGGAAATGGGAGCTGGAAGGTAATAGCTACTCACTAAATGCTTCCCCTGTGACTGAGAGGATGCCAGCCCGAGGCGCAGAGAGGCCGAGCCACTGCACGAGAACACACAGCAAGGTGGTCACTGGTTCTGGGGCCAGGCCAGGGCTGTGCCCCAGAGCCAGATGACCCTCTTCTGGCCCCCCCACCACTGGACCTCAGCGACCAGCGGGGATGAACCTGCCGCCCCAAACCCTGCCTCGAGCTTATTCTAATGGCTTTGGGGGAGCTTTTCCCATGTGTAACACAGAATCAGCCCCATTAAAGCCAACGGCATCCCCGGAGTTCAGGGTACACTCGGAGGGCCTGGGGAGAGACAGGACCCCGGGTTGTCATCCTTGCCCTGCTCCCGCAGATTGGGCGTCTCAGGACCTCTGAGGAGAGGACAGGGACGGGGCACTCTGCGGGGGCACAGTGCATGCTGGCAGGGCGGTGGACAGGCAACCAAGGAAGATCGTCTTCCGTAGAATGAGGGTCGGTGGGAGGTCCCCGGGGGGACGGTGTCTGCCCGGCAGGAAGTCAGTGGGCAGCGTCTACGCTGATACGTCAGGGGGAGGGGCGGACGGGTGTCGAGTATGGATAAGGAGGGAACAGCCGAGAAGCTGCAGTTGGAAGAAAGGAAGGAGGTCAGCGGAGGCTTTCCTGCTGCTGGCTCGGGGCCGCAGGGCGCCGGGCAGGATCCCCGGTTCTGCTTGAAGACCCCCCCCCGCCCCCATTGATTCCTGTCCGTCTCTGCAGGTACAAAGATTACCGGGAGCCCCCGTGGTCGGAGCACAAGTACGACATCTCCAAGGACTTCTGGGCCGTGCTGGCGGCCCGGCTGGCTTTCGTCATCGTCTTCCAGGTGTGGCAGGCCCTCGTTTCCGGAAGGTTTGAGAAGCGGGCGCTGAGGAAGCGCTCTGAGCCCAGAACGGGGTCAGAAGGCAGGAGCTGGCCCGTGTCAGGGGCGTTGGGAGGCCTGGAGGCCTGGCGACCCCGGGGCCTGGGCAGGGACAGGTCCCAGGAAGGCAGAGGGAGGCCTGGGCCGGCACCGACGGTGGGGTTTGGACTTCTTTGGGGAAAGCAGGGGTAGTTCGATATGAGTGGTCTTTATTGAAGGAGACGGGGAGGAAGGGAGACCCAGCTTGGGTTCTCACCACCTCTGTAGCAGGAGACGATCCCGGAGGACAGGATCAGTCAGTACAGGCAGGAGGAGGGCAGTGGGCTCCCGGCAGACTCCAGCCCCCAGCCAGGAACCGGGGCACCCAGTCTCGCCTGGTCTCTGGGGAGGGGGCGGGCTAAGAACTCGGAGACCAAAGTGATTCCCAGGGGACAGGACCCAAGACTGGGGACGAGGCTGGTGTCTGCAGCAGCTACAGTCCCAGAGCTGGGGGAGCATCCTTAACCACGTGGGCCCAGCCAAGGTCCCGTTCACTCGGGTACCCTCGCATCTGGAATCCCAGGGACTGGGTTCAAGCCGCGACTCTGCCCTTTACAGAGAGTGTGGCTGCTGGTGGGACTTCCACCCCCCTGCTGCCTCGCCTGTCAGCTTGCCATAACACTCTGCAGTGGGAACAAGTGTCTGGGGCTGAGTTTACCAGAAGCAGAGCCTGAGACAAGCATTCAGTGCAAGTGGGTTATCCCAGCACACACCCGGGCCCACCTGGAGGAAAGAGCCCCTTTGGTCTGCCCATGTCGGCTGGGCATGGGCTGTCGTCTGTTCAGACCAAGAAGAGGCAGGCGGGAGGGTGGGTTCCCTGGAAAGGAGGCAGCTGTGAGCCTCAGCAGTCACAGCTGGGGGCTGGGAGCACCAACCAGGAAAAGCGGTCTGGGGGGGCACCAGCACTGTCCCCCACGTGATGAACAGCCAGATATGCTAACAAGGGATCATGGGACAGAAGTTTTAAAGATAGATTTCAGTTCTTCTGTAAAAGCCGACCATTGGCTCTCCACGCACTAGAAATTTCTCCAGGGAGGGAGCAGACTTGCGAGGCGGCCCTGGGAGGCCTTGCAAACTGGAGAAGGGCCTGTGGCATCATCAGGGACCAAGTTCCACCCGGCTTTCATGCCATTTCTGTTCTAACTATTTTCCTTAAAGCCCGACACTTGTTATATTTGGTGATGCGTGACCAGTCCAAGCATCTCTTAAGCTTCCCAGCCCAGGGAGTCAGAATTATTCACAAACTTGCTGTTTACTGAGCTCCGATTCATAATAGAAGTCAGCAACTGATTCCGGAGGGCCTGCTGCCTGGTGTCCTGCCTCATTTATACCTTAGGGGAAACCAAGGCCAAGGGAGCCCAAAGTATGTGTCTCAGGTCGCAGGCTGGGAGTGACGGGGTGGGTGCAGTGGAGGTGGGTGGTGGGGAGCGTCTCCTGCTGTCCTCCTCCCCAGCCTCACACCGTGACTCTCCTTCCAGAACCTGGTCATGTTCATGAGCGACTTTGTGGACTGGGTCATCCCAGACATCCCCAAGGACATCAGCCAGCAGGTGCACAAGGAGAAGGTGCTGATGGTAGAGCTCTTCATGCGGGAGGAGCAAGGCAAGCAGCAGCTGCTGGACACCTGGATGGAGAAGGACCGGAAGAAGGACGAGCCATGCAACAACCACGGCCCCAAAGCCTGCCTGGACAGCCCCGAGTACCCCGGGGGCGCCCTGTAGCTGCCCCTGGCCTCCCGGCCAGTGGGCACCATCCCCCAGCCGGTGGAAGACCACCTTCCGATAGGACAACATTCTTCTGTCTTCTTTCTGTTTTTCTTCTCCTCGTTTTTGCACAAAACCATATGCAGGGAATTTTTTTATCTTTAGTATTCAAGGTTAATCAAAATGATCGCTGGGGATAGGGTGAGAACACGTGGGAAGGCGGTCGCTTTGCAGAAACAATCCTTGGGAACCTTGGATCTCCTTTGCAACGGAAGGTGAGCAGAGGCCTCCAGAAAGCGTCTTTTCGGATCTGCCCGATGCCTTTAGAGAGATTCGCGATGGTGTTGCAAAGCATTGGATGAACATCATGCAGTCTTGGAGGGAGAACGGAAAAACGAGGTCGACACCGGTTCCTGAAGGCTCACTGGCCCCGGGTCGGAAAAGTCAGCCGGCTTTTCATCTTCTGTTTTCCGTTAGTTCAGAAACCGAGAGACCCTCTGGCCAAAAGGAGAGGGCCTGTGAGCTTGGAATTTACTGTTGGAGAACCTCGGGACAGCGGGTGACCTGGACCGTCGGGGCCCCCGCCGCCAGCCCCACACCTGCCCCTCCACCATGAGCCGGCCTCAGAACTGTTCGTCTTGGTGGGACAGAAAAAAAGAAGAAGAAGAAAGAAAACCAGATGGACAGAAAATGAGCAGAGAGAGAGAGGACCCCAGAGGCATTTCTAAAGATGGCTTCAGGTTCCACGAAATCTTAAGGCGTTGGGAGAATAGTCACAGCTTTAGAATATTTATTGGGTGTTTTTTTTTAAATCAATTCTAGGGTGGATTCGAGGGTTTTTCTCTGTCGCTCCAAGGTGGAAGGAGTTTATTTTATTAGTTAACCAAATATCATCGCGAGGAATTTAAAAAACACTGTTACTACCAAAGATTTTTATTAATAAAGGCTTCTATTTTGGTAATACTTCTCTATATTTTTACTTACAGGAACGTGACTGTGGGACAGTTAGCATTTTAAAGCTTGTAAAAACGAGTCTCACAGGTGACAGGAGTGATCTAAATTTGCAGCCATTATACTAACCAATTGTCTGAAATTTCTCGAGCTCCAAGAGAAACCTCAAAAGAAATGTTTCATCGAAGGGAGGGTAGAAAAAAAATGCATTTGCCGTGATCGTGCGGTCGGTGTGAGGTCATCCCCTCCAGCTGCCGACCCCGACCGCCGTCCGTAGGCGTTTGCTACAGTCGTGGGGTCTAACTCTTCTAGTTTCTCTTGTACAGTAAGTAGTTGGAAATGGGGTTTTTGTATATAAATATTGTATTAAAAATTAGGTGGTGACCAAAAATCTTTTTATGGAAACCATTCTTTTTTTAAAAAAAAAAGTGAATGTACACCAGTTCACCGAGGACCGTGGCTGAACCTTCATGCGACTAAATAAATTTGGATACACAAGCGCTGTCTTCACTCGAACGCTGTCCGTGTGACCTTCACCCCGGGAAGCTTGAGAGGCTGTCCCCAGAGGCCCCTGGCCGAGCTGCAAATTCGGGAGGGGTCATAGGTGTCCACATCTCTCTGTGAGTGTATGTACGCGTGGGCCTGTGTGTGTGCACGCGTGTGTGCACGTGTGTGTACCCACGGGCGGTGTGTTTGCATGGACACGTGTGCGTTCGTGCGTGTGCATGCACATACCTGTGTTTATGCTGGGATGAGCGTCGTGCTCACACCTTCCACCTTCCCGGCATCCTCCTCCACGATCCTCCAATTCCTGCCCCCTGGTCCCGCCAACCCAACACGGTGGCACTTAGGAAATCCATGGACCTAAAATGTCCCCAACCCTCCTGGGCACACACCTCGGGTTGCCAGTGTTTTCGTTTGGACCAGTGGGGACGCTTTTTCAAACTACCACCTCTAATCACCACCATTTCACGAAAGAAAGATATTTTTTACACCCAACGCCAGCAAAGCCTCGCTGCCCTGCTAGTTGGGGACAGTCCTTAGAATCCCTCTGGGTGGTTCCGCCTCGCACAGCTCCAGGACGAGGGAGAGCTTCGGCGCCCCCTAGTGCTCGCGCCCCTGTGTCCCCAGGAAAATCTCCGCGAAGCTCCAACTCAAAACGTCCTGGTTACCCGCCGCCTAGGATGTCCTTCCAAAGCTTTGAAACCGCTTCCTTAGTGGGGACATGAAAACAGCATCGCGGGGACCGTCCCGCTCCATGAGTCCTCCCAGAAGCCTGTGAGGGCCCATCTGACAGATGAGCATCTCAGAGCGGGAGGTGACTTGCCCGAGGGCACAGGGCTCCTTAGCACCTAAGCCAAGACCGGCACCTAGACCCCGTAGACATTCACTCATGCAACGTTCAAGCAGACGGCCGCGGACAAAGCAGACCGGTGCCTCCTCCCCTCAGGCAGAGGCTTCTTGCAGAGGGCGTGAGATGCTTCACCAGGAAATGGACCCCAGAGCCAGGTAGTTCCAGAGGCAGAAAGAGATGCCGATGCAATAGTGTGACAGGTTTTGTCCGGGAGGCCCCTGGAGGCTCGAGCAACAAGGAGCCAGGATGTCGAATCCTGGAGGAAGGCAGGACAGATGAGGCAGCAGAAGGGCAGTGCAAAGGCCCTGAGGTAGCAGTGTGCCGACAGCTGACTGGCGGGGAGAGGGCGCGGAAGGAGGCAGGCGACAGGGCGGACGGGGCGGCCAGGACCAACCCACACAGGGTTCCCTGGCTACATGAGGACTTCGAGCTTGGTGGCGGACGCCATAGCGGGCGCTGACTGGTTTTAGCCAGCCCGGTGATGGGCTCTGATTCGCCTCGTGACGCCATGGCAGCTGCCGGGGGGACACTGCAGTGGGATGGATGGGAAGCCAGAGAGGGGTTTGCAGGGATTCAGAAGGGCGATAATAAGGTTTGGATGAGGGTGGTAGAGGTGGGTGGAGGCAAACCAAAAGATGACGGCACAGAGACCTGGGATCCGGCCGTGGAAGGACCCCCCAGAGGCTGGTCGGCCGGCACTGTTATTTCAGCCAGGAACGATGAGGCCCAGAGAGGGTCAGGGCTCCACGGCAGCCACACAGCAATCCGGCGACACTGCCGTCTCTCGAACCCTGACCCCATGGCCCCCAACGCTGAGCATTGTCTGCTTCAGGTCCTGGAATGGTGTCGTCCCCACGCGCAGAGGACAGTGATGAGCAGTGGCCTGAGGTCTGGGGTTGGGGGGCACCCGCGCTGGCATCTGCCCGGGGATTCTGCTTTCCTCCCCGGGTGGAGGCTGCCGTGAGCTCCATCCAGCCCAAGACCATCTCCATTCGATAGGTTCAGTGTTGGCCAATTTTTTTTAGTTGACGTAATGTGTAAAAACCAGGAATCTACATATAAACCCAGATTTGAATGTTCTCTCAAAAATTCAAGCCATCTGACAACATAGGTGGCTTTTCAGCAGGTCCCGTTCTCACATGGGCCTGGAGCCAGTGGTGGCTGCTCTGCTTAGACGGGGGCCACCTCTGCCGTCCACCGAACCCCTCCCCCGCCCTCCCAAGTGTGCCCGCCCACTGGCTACGGGGGCAGCTGCGACCGTGGCTCCTAGGGTCACTTGCCTTTATAGACAAGCTTCAGGCCAGGTCCCAGTCCTGGGATCCAGGACCAGCTTCGAGGTTCCCGGGAACAGGGTGTGTGCCCACCCCAAGGCCAGATTCAGAGCCTCTAGTCCAGGGGACCCACCTCCCCAGCCCCGACACACGTTCACGTACATGTTCCCGGGAGTCATCTGTATGCCTCTTACAATAACCCCCTACTGCAGGTGGTGTGCGTCTCCCTACTCAGGCAACACTCATCTACCTGTTCACGTTTTGTGAGAGCCCCAGCAAAGTAGAGAAGGGCTAGCTCTTGCCAGAAAACAGATCAGTAAGAAGCACTGGTACAGTGCCAGGCACAGAGAAGGCAGCGGAAAGTGCTGAATGAATGAATAAATGAGGGAGGGAGAGATGGGTGGGTGGGTGGATGGATAGAGGATGGATGGATGGATGGATGGATGATTGGATGGATGGATGGACGATGGGTGGATATGGGTGGATGGGTGGATGGATAGAGGATGGATGGATGGATGGATAGATTGGTGGCTATGGATGGATGGATGGATGGATGGACGGATGATGGATGGATGGATAAACGGATGGATGGATGGGTGGGTGGGTGGATGGATGATGGGTGGATATGGGTGGATGGAGGGATGGGTAGATGATGGATGGGTGGGTTGGATGATGGATGGATGGATGGGTTGGATGATGGATGGATGGATGGATGGATGGTTGGAGGGATAAATGAATGGATGGATCGGCAGGTGGATGAATGGATGGATGGATGGATTGGTGGATGGATGGATGGGTGGGTGCAAGGAGGCGTGGATGGATAGATGGAATCATGGATATTTGGGTGCACGGATGGAAGGACAGATGGATGGGGATGGCAAACAGACTGACGACTGGACCTTGCTGTCTTTGAGCCGAGTGGAGCTCAGAGTCAAGCTGGCAGGCGTATTGGTGGAGGAGGTAAGGGGGCATGTGGAAGGTAAGTTCTGAGGCCTTCTGGCCCACAGATATGTCCACGGCAGGCAGCGCACCCACTGCTCACTCACACAGCACTTGGCAGAGGAGTGGGTGGCGCCTGAAACACTGACTTGGACCAGCCCGGGCATTTTAACCCGGTTTCCTCAGAGGGGCTGGTGTCTGCCTCCCCCGCCAGGAGGCTGCCAGGGATGCATCCCCGGGGTAAAGGAAACCTTGTAGATGCTGAGGTCTGATTTCCCCCGCTTTGCCAAGTAATTGGTTTGCTGTGTTCCGTTCTCATCCCCCGCATCCCCCAACCCCTGCCCCTCCCAGCTCTCCCCACCCCAACCACATTTTTACCACAGTACAACATCCAGAAAACTGTACATCTCACGTGTGCAGTCGACTTCCACACACACCTGTAGCCAGGACTCAGAATGTCACGACCCCCCCGCAGCCCCTGGTCACCCCTCCTCACCCGTTGGTGACCGGTCCTGAGCTGACCTGGCTTCGAGCCACAGACCCGAGAGCCTGCTTCTGCTTGTGGGTGGCTGCTGCCCTCTGCTGGCCACCTGGTGGAGCTGCATGGGGGAAGGAAAAGCCGTGATCCGCGGGGTCTGTGCTAATGTTCTGGTTGTTTCAGGGCAAATGTGCACAAACTTAAGGGCTTAAAGCAACACAAATGTATTATCCTATGTTTCCATAAGTGGAACATCCGACACAGGCCTCGCTGGGCTACAATCAAGGTGTCTGCAGGGCTGGACCCCCTCCACCGTCTTCAAGCCAGCCATGGGGGCGTCTCCTTCCCTACTGATGAGGACCCCCACGCATGGCTGGTGAGAATGTAGCATGGTGCAGCTTCTCACTTAAAAATAGATTGACTATATGACCCAGCGATGCCACTGCTAGATATTCATACAGAAAATCGGAATCAGGGACTCGACAAGATATTTGTACATTCATGTACGCCTGTGGGGTCCCCTCCGGTCAGCTGACGGGGCAAAGACTCGGTCGAGCTGTCAGGAAGGTCTGCCCGAGCTCAGGAGCTGCCGCCCGGTGTGGACGGCTGTCACGCTACAGCCCCTCCCCCGGGCGTCCCGGGAGGATGTGGTGGAGGGACATCCCCCCGGGCGGCAGGACTCGGGTAGTACGCCTTCTCGGAAGGAGAAACGGCCAGACGTGAGATTACACGCTGATTCCTGGGCTGCGGCCAGTGGTTCGGCTGGACGGTCGGGGACTTGGAAGGACCGTGACCGGGAAAATGACGACACAGGAATTTGGGGAAGAGGAGTGTGGACAGATAAAACGTGGATATCTGTGCCCCGTGTGAATGCCCACCACGGGGGGAGGTCGGCAGCGGCCTTTCATCATCAGGCGGGCAGATGGCCCGTTCTGGGGGTGCCAGGCAGCCCCTTCCC
>JAPYYM010003660.1:0-10504 GCA_028534135.1 Potos flavus
AACTATACAATAAGTCATCAGAGCCCGCTGAGGCTTGCTGAGTTTGAGGGGAACTTCAGGATTGGGTTTTCTATCTCTATCGTGGGTCAATATCTCTCAACTGATCAAAAACAATATGTTAAGGTCCTTAAACAGCTCCTAAAAGCAAGTGGGGCCACAATGATGGAGGATCAACTCCAGAATTTATTAAAGGTTATCATTAAATATAACCCTTGGTTTCCAGACAGAGGGACTTTAGATTTAGAAGTATGGGAGAGAATTGGAAAGAAGTATGGGAGAGAACCGGAAAGAACTTGAAATGATGCCATGAGCAAAGTAAGAGGATGCCCCCTTGCTTCCCTTACAATATGGGGTCTAGTGAGGTCTGCCTTAGCCCCATTGCTTACTGAGGACACCTCAAATGTCTCTAAAGAAAAAGAGGAGGAACCTATAACTCCTCTGGCACCCCAAATTAACCCTTCAACTCCTCAACCTAAGCCTAACAAAGAAGAAGAACACCCTCCTCCTCCCCACGACTTGGAAGTTCCACCACCATTGCCCACATGCCCCTCTCTTAAGCAATCATTACTCAAAGGCTACATTCAGGAAGCAATGCTTACTGGGGATCTTTCTGCTTTTCCAATAATGGTCAACCAATGAAATCAACGTGTCTATGAGCCACTCGCTTTTAGTGCTTTCAAGGAAATTAGAAAAAGCATATGAGAAAACAGTGCTGCTAGCCCATTTTGAAAGGGCCTAATTACCTCCCTCACAGACCATTATGTGATGTCCCCTAGGATTGGCAAATCTTATGTAAAACAGTACTAGAAGCTCTCCAATACCTCATATGGTGGTCAGAATTTGATGACTTATGTGAACAACAAGCAGCACAAAATCGGATGGCAGGAATACTTATCACAACACATATGTTACAGGGCTGAAGACAATACTCCACGGTCGATTGGCAACTTAATTTTGATCCTCAGGTCTATGGTCAAATCTACCTCTGCAATAAAAGAGCATGGGAAAGAATCCCTGAAGGTAATCCCACCCAAGGCTCCTTTGCTAACATTAAACAGGGACCACAAGAACCCTTTGTAGAATGTATTGATATTGCAACAAACTGTAAGGAGACAGGTCGACCACAACCAGGATGCAGACAGTTTGTTATTACAACTGGCTTTTGAAAATGCCAATAAAGACTGTCAAGATGCCATGAGAGGGTTAAGGGCCAAAGCCACTGCAGTGGGGGACCTTATCAAGGCAGGTCGATACATGGGAACAGAAATCCACAAAGCCTGGATCTTTGCTGCTGTCTTAAGAAGTAACTTTTCATGGAATGTATGTTGCTCCTGACAAAGTACAATGCATGTCCCCATGGCTATACTTAGGATACATGCTTACCAAAAGGCAGATTAAACCTCAAAAATTAGTTCTGTGAAAAGATTCTCTCAAAACTCTCAATGACTTTCGAAAACTCTTAGATATTAATTGGGTCAGGCCTCTACTAGGTATCCCTACAACAGCCCTCTCTCATTTATTTGAGACCCTCCAAGGGGATCCAGCCTTGGACTTCCCCCATCATTTAGCCCCTCAGGCCTCTAAGGAACTCCAATTAATAGAACAGATGCTCTCAACTCGGTATCTCGATCACTTTGATCCAAATTTCCCTGTTAGGCTTTTTATCTCCCCAACTCCCAAGTTCCCATCCACCTTACTTGGACAATTAAATCCCTCCCTCCGATATTTGGAATGGCTTTTTCCTCCCAATGCCCCACCCAAAACTTTGTCACCATACTTAGACATGATTACAGACTTCATCAATAGGGGTCGCAAACACTGCATTCAGCTTTCTGGCTATGATCCTCAGATCATTCATGTTCCTCTGTCCAAAGCCCAATTCAAGACAGCATTATATCCAATACTCTCTCTTCAAATTGCCATGGCTGATTTTATTGGAGGAGTCGCCCATATTTTACCCCCTGACAAACTCCTACAATTATTTGGAACTACCTACTTTGCATATCCTAAATGGCTTGCTCATAAACCCATCCCTTGGGCTAAAACTATTTTTACAGATGAGTCAGGTAAATCAGGTAAAATTGGTGTGTTTTGGCCACAAAACAACTCAAAAACTCATTCTGGGTTTTCATCAACACATGAAACACATCAACATCAACATCAACACATCAACAACATGCCAAAACAGGGGTCCTAATTCTTGCCTTAGAAACTTTTCCTCAAGAACTGACTAACATTATATGTGACTCTGCTTATTCTATGTTCGTTCTTCAACATCTTGAAAAGCACATATTAAACCCACCATTGACGCAGGAGTTTTTTCCCTCTTTTGTCATTTACATCTTCTGCATATGCACTCACACCCTCTTTTTATTTCTCATATCAGATTTCATAATGGCCTGCCGGAACCACTCACTCTTGGCAATTCTCAAGCAGACACTTTAGTTATGGTATCCCTATTAGAACAAGCTCACCTTTTTCATGATTTCTTTCACCCAAACTGGCGCTCTTGACATACACAATTTCAGCTTACAGAACAACAAGCTAAATCTATTATACTCCAATGCCCTGACTGCCAGGCCACTGGAGCCACTTCACGCCCACAAGGCACCAACACTCAAGGTTTGGCAGCTAATGATGTTTGGCAAACAGATATTACACATGTCCCTTCCTGGAAACTTCGTTATGTACATGTCTCAACTGATAAATATTCTGGTTATATATTTGCCTCAACACATGCAGGTGAATCCCAAAACAAATCATCAAACATCTACTTATGGCATTTTGTCATATGGGAATCCCCCATGCCATCAAAACAGATAACAGGCCAACTTTCACTAGCTCATCATTTAAGGGATTTTGCACTCTTTGGGGAATTACTCATCATACAGGCATTCCTTATAACCCACAAGGACCAGTCATTATTGAACGCGCACATTCCACCCTTAAAAAAAAAGAGGGGGAATATAGATCTAAGTAATCCACACCCCTCCTCATGATTATATAAGGCACTCCTAACACTAAACCTTTTTAATTTGAATGACCAATGTTTAACCCTGGCTTTGAAACATTCCACACGAGAATCCCCAGGACCATGTCCCTTAGTCTTATGGAGAGACCTTAACTCAAATCTGTGGCAAGGCTCGCATGAGCTCATCACTTGGGGTAGATGTTATGCTTGTGTCTTCTCACAGGAAGGACCACTTTGGCTCCCGGTGCAGAACATCAAGCTATATCATGGCCTGGCATGGCCCAAACCCAATTTCACAGATGAGTCAGCTGAGACTGGGTGAGTCTCAACCTGTGAACCGCCTGTTAACAAGAACACAGTGTGCAATGGGGATAACTTGAGGAGACCTGAAGAAAACAATTCAGAAAAAATCCTGCAGTTAACAGGGCAGACCCCCACACCTGAAAACATGTTTCTGGCCATGCTCTCGATATTAAGTACAACTTCTGTCATGGTGGGTATATTTTACTATCTTATTCCAGGACCTATGGCTACTAATCCTGGACATACATTCTTAACCCTCCCTTCTGGAAGCCTCTAATATGGGCTGACATGCCCTTTCCCGTGTTCAACAATAACTGTAACTGGGTAGGAGGAACCTCCTTCCCCTTTTCCCAACCCCAGCTTAATGGTTCTTTCTGGGCCCCCGTACTGTATAATGTAAGCTTGTATGCCACAATTCTTCCCATATGCCCCTCCCTATATGATCCTCTTTGCATTACTGTCTCCCCTCAAGTTTGGTTATATTTCATGCCTAAAGGCACCAATAAAAAGGCTCAATTAACCATTATCTCCGTCAGTAGTATCTGGCATAGCAATTGGACCAATAGTAAAAGCCATTCCTCTCCTCCCCTCCCCACGAGAAAAGTATAATATGGACTCCATCATCAGAATCGGTAACATGGGCAACATGCAGAGCTCTTAATCTCCATGTTCTAAATCTCGATAATCATACTATTACAGACTGGACTCCAAGAGAACATTTAATAGCTAATAAAACAGAAATTAAAATCCATCCAGCTAATAACGGAAGCTGGATTGGCAGAGCAGCTTCTCCTATAATCTGGCGCAAAGGATACCTTAGCTCTCCAACTCCTCAGATAGAGCCCCTCCCAATTCAATTGTCCCTCTGGAGGCTAGGACATATATCCCCCCCCACACCGTGTGGCATGGAGAATACTACCATTCCTCAGGTGGTTACTCCATGATTTTTCATAAGAACTTTACTGATGGTGTTCAACTTTGTATACCACACCCTTATGTTTTCTTATTTGGAACCAATATATCCCTATCTAAGGAGGATGGACTCTACATTATCAAGACTTACAATAGGCAAAAAGCATATTATGTAGCCTGCCTAAGTAATTACATCACTTACCACAAAGCTACTCACATCTTTGTTTTAAAAAGACAGACTTTTGCCTTTTTCCCTGTCAACCTTACTAGGCCTTAGGAGGAATCTAAACCACTCAACATTCTTATCAAACACTAATTGAATTAAAAAGATCACATGGGAGGAGGAGCGAGATGGGGGAGGAGGAGAAGACCTAAATATCATCTGGTCCCAGGAGTTGAGCTAGATAGTTATTAAACCATTCTGAACAGCTACAAACTCAACAGGAGATCGAAGAGAAGAAGAGCAGCAATTCTAGGAACAGAAAAGCAACCACTTTCTGAAAGGTAGGACAAGCGGATAAGTGAATCTGAGGCGATATACAGGAAGATAGACCACGGGGGGCGGGGGAGGGGCTGGCGCCTGGCAAGCAGTAGAGCAGCAGAGCACAAAATCGGAACTTTTAGAAGTCAGCTCCACTGAGGGATGTGGCTCCAGAGGCTAAGCGGGGTGGGGGGGGGGGGGAAGCCCCTGTGGGGAAAGTGTGGTCTCAGGACCCGTGGGGTCACGAAAAGACCAAGGGTGTCTGAGTGTGGCAGAGCTCCCAGATATTGGAGTGGGGAAGCCAGCTAAAGAGAAGGAGCCGAGTAGTGGGCGCTCAGCTCAGGATTACCTTAAATCATGATCCAAGGCACAGTTGCATCACTATTCTTCGAGCAGGGACCCCACAAGTGGCAGATCCAATGAGACTCCTTCCTTCCTCCTCCGGGAGGAGCGGCGCAGGAGCGCGCGGCAGGAATCGGCTGGGTTTGGAGACTCCAAACGGGGCCGTGCGCAAGAGATAGAAACGCTCGGTCACGGGCCGGGTGAGCTCAGAGTGCGGCCGGAGACCAGGGAGACGGGAGAGATTGACTGCTTTTCTCTGAGGGCACACTGGGGAGTGGGACCCTGAGCTCTCGGCTCCTACCAGCCGGAGACTGGGAGGCCGCCATTTTCATTCCCCTCCTCCAAAGCTGTACGGAAAGTGGTAAGGGAACAAAAGCTACCAAGACCAAAACGGAGCATATTATTTAGCCTGGCCCCTGGCAAGGGCTGTGCAATTCCGCCTTGGGCAAAGACATTTGACAATCACTGCAACGGGCTCCTTCCCCCAAAAGATCAGCAAGAAAATCCAGCCAAGACCAAGTTCACCTATCAATGAGAACTGCAAAACTTCAGAGCTACAGAAATACAGCATATAGAATTCATGGCTTTTTCACATGATTCTTTAGTCTTTCCAAGTTAAATTTTTTTAATTTTATTTTTTTCTTACTCTATTTTTTTTAATTTTTCCTCTTTCCTATTTTAACGTTTATTTTTTAATTTAATTTTATTTTTTCAGTGTTCCAGGATTCATTGTTCATGCACCACACCCAATGCTCCATGCAATACGTGCCCTCCTTAACACCCACCACCAGGCTCACCCATCCCCCCACCACCCTCCCCTCCAAAACCCTCAGTTTGTTGCTCAGAGTCCACAGTCTCTCATGTTTCATCTCCCCCTCCGTTTTCTCCCAGTTCACTCTTCCTTTCCGTCTCCCAATGTCCTCCACATTTTTCCTTATGCTCCACACATAAATGAAACTGTATGATAATTGACTATCTCTGATTGACTTATTTCACTCAACATAATCTCTTCCAGGCCTGTCCATGTTGATATAAAAGTTGGGTATTCATCTGATGGAGGCATAATATTCCATTGTATATATAAACCATATCTTCTTTATCCATTCGTCTGTTGAGGGGCATCTTGGCTCTTTCCACAGTTTGGTGATTGTGGCCATTGCTGTTATGAACATTGGGGTACATGTGGCCCTTCTTTGCATTACATCAGTATCTTTGGGATAAATACCAATACTGCAATTGCAGGGTCATAGGGTAGCTCTATTTTTAATTTCTTCAGGAATCCCCACACTGTTTTCCAAAGTGGCTGCACCAACTTGCATTCCCACCAACAGTGGAAGAGGGTTCCCCTTTCTCCACCTCCTCTCCAACATTTGTCGTTTACTGTCTTGTTGATTTTGGCCATTCTACCTGGTGTAAGGTAGTATCTCAATGTGGTTTTGATTTGAATCTCCCTGATGGCTAATGAGGATGAACATTTTTTCATGTGTCTGTTAGCCATTTGTATGTCTTCTTTGAATGTGTCTCTTGTGGACAGCATATGGATGGGTCCTGTCATTTTATCCAGTCTACAACCCTGTGCCATTTTATGGGAGCATTTAGGCTGTTCACATTGAGAGTGATTATTGAAAGGTAAGTTTTTAATGACATCATGTTGCCTGTGAAGTTCTTGTTTCTATAGATTGTCTCTGTAAATTTCTGTTCTAAGTCACTCTTGGGTTCTTTCTTCCTTTATAGAATCCCCCTTAATATTTCTTGTGCCAGTTTGGGGGTCACATACCCTTTAAAACCTTGCTGTTCTTGGAAGCTCTTTATCTCTCCATCCATTTTGTATGTCAGCCTTGCTGGATAAAGTATTCTCGGCTGCATGTTCTTCTCATTTAGTGCCCTGAATATGTCTTGCCAGCCCTTTCTGGCTTGCCAGGTTTCTGTGGACAGGTCTGATTTTATTCTGATGGTCCCTCCTCTGTACGTAAGGGATCTCTTCCCCCTACCTGCCCTTAAGACCTCTTGTCTGAAATTATGATTCATGAATTTCACAATTAAGTGTCTGGATTTCTTCCTAGACTAGTCAATCTTGGGGGGCGGGGGTTCCTTTCTGCCTCTAGGACATGAACACTTGTTCCATTCCCCAGATTAAGGAAATTTTCATCCAGAATTTGTTCAGCTACATCTCCTTGTCTTCTCTCTTTCCCCACCCCCTCAGGGATCCCAATAATTCTGACTTTGGAACATTTAATGGCATCATTTATTTCCCTAATTCCGTTTTCATGGCTTCAAAGCTGTTTGTTCCAGGCATCCTCCTAATCTTTCTTTTCTATCAGTTTATCTTCTAAATCACTAATTCTATCTTCTGCCTCCGTTACCATAGCTGTCAGAGTATTTAGATTAGATTGGATCTCATTGATAGATTTTAACTTCTGCCAAATTGGCTCTCACTTCTGCCCTTAGAGATTCTATGTTGCCACTAATGTTTTTCTCCAACCTAGCCATTGCCTGGATAATTGTTACCCTGAGTCCCTTTCTGACATACTATTTATGTCCATGTCCAATAGTTCTGTGGCAAAGGGCACAGTCTCTGAATTTTTCTTCTGTTGGGTGTTCCACCTCCTAGTCATATTGGTGAGAGGTGGTTGAGGGAATGTATAGCTGAATGTATCAACCATGATCTAGGCAAGGTGCACCCTGGAAAGTTTCAGAGCAATCAGAAGTCACTACCAAAAAGAAAGAAAAAAGGAAAAAAAGAGAAAACCCAGCCAAAATGAGCCCCCAAACTGCTAGAACTCATCCAGTAATTCAGTAAAATGTCAGGATATAAAATCAATGCACAGAAATCAGTTGCATTTCTATACACCAACAAGACAGAAGAAAGAGAAATTAAGGCATTGATCCCATTTATAGTTGCACTCAAAACCATAAGATACCTAGGAATAAACCTAACCAAAGAGGCAAAGAATCTGTACTCAGAAAACTATAAAGTATTCATGAAAGAAATTGAGGAAGACACAAAGAAATGGAAAAATGTTCCATGCTCATGGATTGGAAGAACAAATATTGTGAAAATGTCTATGCTACCTAAAGCAATTTACACATTTATTGCAATCCCTATCAAAATACCATCAATGTTTTTCAAAAAAATGTAACAAATAATCCTAAAATTTATATGGAACCAGAAAAGACCCCAAATAGCCAGAGGAATGTTGAAAAAGAAAACCAAGGTTGGTGGAATCACAATTCTAGACTTCAAGCTCTATTACAAAGCTGTAATCATCAAGACAGTATGGCACTGGCACAAAAATAGACACATAGATCATTGGAACAGAATAGAGAGCCTAGAAATGGAACCTCAACTCTATGGTTAACTAATCTTCAACAAAGCAGGCAAGAATGTCCAATGGAAAAAAGACAGTCTCTTCAACAAATGGTGTTAGGAAAATTGGACAGCCACACGTAGAAGAATGAAACTGCACCATTTCCTTACACCACACACAAAGTAGACTCAAAATAGATGAAAGACCTCAATGTGAGACAGGAATCCTTCAAAATCCTTGAGGAGAACACAGGCAGCAACCTCTTCGACCTCAGTCAC
The DNA here is from genome assembly GCA_028534135.1 of Potos flavus. Lineage (NCBI taxonomy): Eukaryota > Metazoa > Chordata > Mammalia > Carnivora > Procyonidae > Potos > Potos flavus. The sequence continues at coordinate 8,596 of JAPYYM010003660.1, forward strand.
AGCAACTTCTTCATAGACACACAGCCAAAGGCAAGGGAAGAGAGGGCCAAAATGAACTCTTGAGACTTCATCAAGATCCAAAGCTTTTGCACAGCAAAGGAAACAGTCAACAAAACCAAAAGACAACTGACAGAATGGGAGAAGATATTTGCAAATGAAATATCAGATCAAGGGCTAGTATCCAAAATCTGTAAAGAACTTATCAAACTCAACACCCAAAGAACAAATAATCCAATCAAGAAATGGGCAGAAGACATGAACAGACATTTCTGCGAAGAAGACATCCAAATGGCCAACAGACACATGAAAAAGTGCTCAACATCCCTTGGCATCAGGGAAATACAAATCAAAACCACAGTGACATACCACCTCACACCAGTCAGAATGGCTAAAATTAACCAAGTAGGAAATGACAGAGGTTGACAAGGTTGCGGAGGAAGGGGAACCCTCCTACACTGTTGGTGGGAATGCAAGCTGGTGCAGCCACTAAGGAAAACAGTATGGAGGTTCCTCAAAAAGTTGAAAATAGAGCTACCCTACAGCCCAGCAATCGCACTACTAGGCATTTACCCTAAAGATACAAATGTAGTGATCCGAAGGGTCATGTGCACATGAATGTTTACAGCAGCAATGTCCACAATAGCCAAACTATGGAAAGAACCTAGATTTCCATCAACAGATGAATGGATAAAGAAGATGTGGTGTATATATATAGAATGAAATACTATGCAGCCATCAAAAAAAAACGAAATTTGCAATGACATGGATGGAACTAGAGGGTATTATGCTAAGCAAAATAAGTCAGAGAATGACAGTTTTCATATGATCTCTCTGATATGAAGAATTTGAGAGGTAGGGTGTGGAGTCGTGGGGGGGAAGGAGGGGAACAAAGTGAAACAAGATGGGACCAGGGAGGGAGACAAACCATAAGAGACTCTTAATCTCAGGAAACAAACTGAGGGTTGCTGGGGGGGTGGCAGGGTAGGGATAGGGTGGCTGGGTGATGGACACTGGGGAGGGTATGTGCTATAGTGAGTTCTGTGAATTGTGTAAGACTGTACCCCTGAAGCAAATAATACATTATATGTTGATAAAAAATAATAAAAAGTAATAATAAATAAAAATATAATAAAAATAATAAAAAATAAAAATAGAAGAGCAGAAAGAAAAAAGTCACACAGGTTTCTAGGTCTTCTTATAATTGGTATTATAGCAGCTGTCTCCACATTTTGACAGCCACTAGTATTGCCATAGCTACCCTCACCCATACCATCCAAACTTCCCAATATGTTGATCAAATTGCTTATAATGTAACTCGAGAATTTCAACTAGAACAGACAATCAAAATTGTTGGGGAGACTCCAACTGATAGAAGCATCAATTGAATATGTGGAAGGAAAACAAGAGGCCCTAGCTTTTCGCCAAAATCTTAATTGTGATTGGGCCCATAAAGCCATATGTGTAACCCCTTCACATTGCATTGGTACTCAACATGATTGGGAAATAATTAAAAAGCATCTTCAAGGCTCCCTTCAGGACAATGTAACCCTAGATATTCAAAACTTAAAGGAACAAATTTTAGCTTCTCACCACCATCGATGAGCACGAGTACAATTAAAAAACCTGAAAAAAAAAAAAAAAACCTGGGGTGTTCTCTCCAACAATCTGCAATGCTTTAATCCACAAAACTGGTTTTCTTATACCAAATGGGGACTCATTGGACTGTCTATTGTTTTTCTTATTTGTTTGTTACTTCTCTTCATAGTCTGCAATCGGAATGACAGTAGGGGAAACTCGAAACCTGTAACTTGTACAAGAACAGCAAGACCTCCAATATTCTACAAATGAAAAGGGGGAAATATGGGAATGCATAGTACCTGGATAGATAAAATTTAATAAACACATGCCT
>JAPYYM010003661.1:0-10899 GCA_028534135.1 Potos flavus
TCTATCTATTTATTTTCTTTTTTTTTAAAGATTTTATTTATTTATTTGACAGAGAGAGCGATCACAAGTAGGCAGAGAGGCAGGCAGAGAGAGAGGGGGAAGCAGGCTCCCTGCTGAGCAGAGAGCCCGATGTGGGGCTTGATCCCAGGACCCTGAGATCATGACCTGAGCTGAAGGCAGAGGCTTTAACCCACTGAGCCACCCAGGTGCCCCAGTTTTTAAGCTATTTAATGGCCAGCTTATCACATGGCTGTGGCCCTCCTGGAAGTTCAGCATGTAGCTACTCTTTGCTGTTTCACCCGAGATGAGCTCCCTCTCTTTATGACATTTTGTAGAAAAGAGGCTTTGCCAGCCATATGATTTGGCTGGTAGTGAAAGGCCAAGCTGAGCTCTGCCTGCTGTGTCCCACACCACCGAGGCTGAAGGCTGAGCCACAGTCACGGATCCTGCCCAGCAAGCAAGCAAGGCCTGTGCCTGTCCTGTTGGCCTGCGCCCATCCTTTCTCCACCAGCTTGGCATATCTGTCTGGATCGATCAGGGGCTTCTCAACAGCGGGAACTGCTTCCCTCATCGGACCAGGAGTTGTGTGCGAAGAAAGCCCAGGGATCACCCAGAGGGTTATTCAGGCCTTTCCCACTGGAGTGGGAAGGCTGAAATCTAAGGAGCTACATTTACTCCAAGGCTGAATACTTTTTTCCCCCCCAATATTTTAATACTTTTTACAATCATAGTTCTAAAATGGATTGCTTTTTTAACTGCCTTCTTAAAAAGAACTCAACCGTGGGGCACATGGCTGGCTCAGTCAGAAGAGCATGAAACTCTTGATCTTGGGGTTGTAAGTTTGAACCCCACATTGGGTATAGAGATTACTTAAACAAAAAAGAAGGAGAAGGAGAAGAAGGAGGAGAAGAAGAAGTCAACCTTCCCTTGATAATTCAAAGTCACGGTCATGTCCACCAATGGCTATACAGCGATGTCATGACTGGGACCATTGAAGGCACATGGGCTGTTTGCACCCTGCCCGAATGTCTCACGTAGCTTCCTACAGATCACGTGCATGGGCTCCCTCCTCTGCCAGTGCTTACCTGTTTTAGGACCCATCCCTTTGGTTCTCTAAACTGAGAAATGATCTTGAACACTATCACTATCCCATTATTAAAGGCAATAATGAGAAAGAGAAAAGTAGCCCCTGCGAGCCAGGAGCGGGCCTGGCCCCCAGAGCTAGGCCGTGGTACTCTGTTGTTGAGCACGAACGCTGTCACAGAACATCACCCTCAGAGAAGACCATTTTGTGAGCTGAGTCAGAGCATGACCACAATCAAGACCGTTCATCCTTAGTCAGGTCAGAACACAGACCAAACACCGTTGGCCAAACCATAAAAATGACCAAACGTCTGATTTGTCCAATATTAGTGGTCGCTGCTGTTTGACCAGTGAGAGTTTTTGTCTCCACTCCTTCCCTCCTGTCTTCTAGGTCAGAGACATGAAGATTCCCAATGATAGAATTTATCTCCACTTTCTGACACTGTCTCATTCAGAGCAAAGCCCCGCTTCTTTGAATGCTCCTTAAAATCACCCACACGAGCCCAAATCCCTAATAAGTCCTCAGCATGCAGTCCTGCACGTTGAGAGATACAGTGCCTTCGTTCAAAGCGGATACCAGCGGGATTACAGGAATATCAGCAGGGCCATTGCGAAGCTTTCTGTGTCCTCAAGTCTCAAACCTTTCTAGAAACCTGTGGGTGAGGAGTAATCTGTGAATCTTTAAATATATATAATTTTTAAAAGTTTTATTTATTTGAGAGAGAGAGAGAGAGAACAAGCAGTGGGGAGGCACAGAGGGAGAAAGAGAGAGAGAGAAGCAGACTCCCCACTGAGCAGGAAGCCCATTGTGGGGCTGATCCCAGGCTTAGGATCATGACTGGAGCTGAAGGCAGACGCTTAACTGACTAAGCCACCCAGGCGCCCCTCTTTTATATATGTTGAATCAACACAAAATCCGTTTGGGAACACGCTATCTCCCTCTTACCCACCCACACCTGCCCCGGCTCCAGATTATCTATCTGGAGAGAAGGATGCACTCAGTTGTATTGCATTAAGGAGAAGAAAAAAATTTAACTGCTCAAAAAATTATTGGTAGAACAATGTCTGCCGACAGAGATCGCTTCCGTAATGGAGCCCCAGATAGAGTGAGCAAATAGTGCTGTTGAGACGTCTGCAGGTTTGGTTTTAGCAAGCGTTCCCCACCATGCAGAAGACATAAAAATGATCTTTGCAATGAGCAAGTAGTGTTTTATTTCCATCGGGGAGGTATTTCTCATTTAGCCCATTTCATTTCCTTTATGAAACAGGAAGCAAACATCTCACTCTTTTGGAAGGTGAAGGCACATAAAATCGCATCTGAGTGTCAATGTGAGGCTGTTCAGTCTGTTATAGTTAAAAGTTTGCAATTTTGGCCAATTTTTTTTTTCTTAAAGGTTTTATTTATTTATTTGAGAAAGAGAGAGAGCATGAGTTGAGGGGGCGGCGCAGAGGGACAAGCAGACTCCCCGCTGAGCACGGGGCTTGGTCCCAGGACCCTGAGATCATGACCTGAGCCAAAGTCAGATGCTTAACCGCTTAACTGACTGAGCTACCCAGGCGCCCCTTGGCGAATGTTCTAAATGTAACAAAAGAGAACTAATAGTGCAGAAGATATGCTTCAGTTCAGTCTTCTGTGGCCCAGGTCATTTCAGAAAGACTTTAGGGTCCTTTATGCAGATAGGAAGTTTGCATTTCATCCCAAGTCAGGGAGAGAGTAGACTGGACCCCAACCACGGGGGGAGGGGTACTGCTCCCCACTCCGCTTCTCTCACTTTCTCAGAAACTCGGTGGCTCAAGAAGCAGCCCCAGTCTGGAAGCCCATAGTAATTTCCCATCCTCCTGCGGGCTGTATTCCTAGCTGCCCTACCTCATCTACAGTGCCCCGTGTCTGCCAACAAGCAGGAGGAAATCAGTATTTTCTCCTAGATGGCAGTGTTTTTTTTTGTTTTTTCTTTTTTCTTTTTCATTCCTTATTGAGCTACCATTAAGTCATGGGATTCTCCAGGGAAGTCACTTTAATCTCTTTGGGGGTGTCTCACCATCCCCAGAAGGTGATTCGAGTACATTGAGGCAATATTTCACTACTGAATCAGGGAATGAGCTGTTAAAAAAACTCATTTACTGTTTGACTTGAATGGCCCTGGCCCTCAGCTGACAGGCACGGCCTCCTCCCCTCCTGCTGCTTCAACAGCCGCATCCCCGCTTCTGCCCTCCACTAACTCCCTCCTAATCCCTGCCACCGTCTTATCTTCTCAGCTTACTGCCTAGGGCTCCTCCGGAAGACCACAGTGGGAGCGCAAGACCCCTTTCCGGCGTTTCTGCCATTAATGACACAAGGAAAACCTTCAAGAATCAAAGTCATGGCAGTGGGATCATAGGGGAGGAGAGATATCTCTTCTCTAGGTTCTCTGCTGGGGCTCTGTGACCCAAGGGAGATTAACAAGAGAAAAGCACACAGATTAATTCATTGTAAATGTTACATGACAGAAGAGCCTTCAGAAGGAAATGAAGGCCTGAGGAAGCCCTCAAACCAGAGCGACTTTATGCCAGGTTCGACAAGAGTGGAAAGTCATGGGAAAATGCGATAAGGCAGCGGGTAGTCAGCTGGGCGATAGTTAGCAATGCCTGTTTGTTCAAATTCCTCCTGGCTGTCCCTCCATCTTTGGAGATAGGAATGTTTCTTGCGCCCTGGTATAGGGAGGGCACCTCTCACAGGAGGGTTTTCTGTGAGGGGAAGACCAGGCAGTCCCTCTTGTGATTGTACTTTCGCAAGTTCCCTCAGTTTAAATATTCAATATGCCGGCGCCATAAGCAGAATTGTTCAAAACACAGGGCTCCCCCCTCCAGACTCCACTAGCAGCTGGAGCCCTGATTGTCCCCAGGACCCTCTGCATCTATGGAATGTAAATAATCAGAGCCTGGGTTGGCCCTCAGTCTTTGAAGGGCCATTAATTGGAGAGGGTGATGGAGAGCCAGGATATTTCCAGAAGGTGCAGAAGGATTATGGATTTTTGCCTATGAGATTCCCAGAGTTTAACTGTATACTCCTAGAAATAATTATTGATATAGTCTATTTCCCCAGAGCAATCGGATAGAGTCTCTGCTTCATTGACCTGGCCCAGTCAAAGCTCATTATAGGTCATGAAAGCTGGAAGGAACCTCAAGGACCATTTAATTCAAGAGTTCTCCACTGTGGTTGCTCTTACAATCATTTACTGAGCTTTTTAAAAAGTACCCTACCTAAAAAAAAAAGAAAAAATACCCTGCCTGGACCCTATGCCTAGAGCAATTATATCAGACTCTCTGGAAACAAATCCAGAGCCTGCTTGCCTTAAACTCCCCAGATGACCTCAATGTCCAGCCAGAATCAAGCATCAATGATGTGGATAAAGGATAAGTAAGACAGGGGCGCCTGGGTGGCTCAGTGGGTTAAAGCCTCTGCCTTCGGCTCAGGTCATGATCTCAGGGTCCCGGTATGGAGCCCCGCATCGGCGGGAGCCTGCTCCCCCCTCCTTCTCTGCCTACCTCTCCTCCTACTTGCGATCTCTCTCTCTCTGTCCAATAAGTAAATAAAATCTTTAAAGAATAAAAAAAAATTAAAATAAAAAATTTAAAAAAGGATAAGACAACCTGGGGAGGTGATGTGAGTCAAACCAAAGTCTTGTGACAAGGGGGTCATATGGCTGATGGCAACCAAATGAAGGCAAAAATCACCCAAGGACTAGGAGGGTGGAGACCTGTAGGACAGCATCATCACCATCACCCAGTTGGCCAACAAGTTTTAAATATGTGCAATGTGCTAAGCTCTCAAGTAAGGACTGGGGTAAAAAGCACACATAAGTGAGGTCCTCACTACACTCAAGAAGCAAACTATTTGCTGGTGGGCTTGATCCCACACTAATGATTGGAGGAAGGGGAAAGTGGGCCTTCTGTTCAAAGATGTTCATTGCAGTATTATTTACAATAGTGAAAAATAGCAGTATCTAGTCATAGGAGAATTCTTAAGTAAACGCTAGGTTATATCTACTTGACGCAATATTTTGAAGCCATTGACCTTGTTAAAAGATAGACTGAGGGATGCCTGGGTGGCTCCGTGAGTTAAGCGTCTGCCTTTGGCTCAGGTCATAATCCCAGGGTCCTGGGATTGAGCCCCGCATTGGTCTCTTTGCTCAGTGGGGACCCTGCTTCTCCCTCTTCCTCTGCGTCCCCCCCCCACCATGTGTCCTCACTCACTCTTCTCTCTCTCTCTCAAATAAATAAAAATCTTTTTTAAAAAAGATAACCTGAGGCATATTTAAATTTTTTTTAATTTTTAAGAGCATAAATTGATTGGAATTTGGAAGCGCCGAACTGGAAGGGGTTTGGAGACTCCATGGATGAGAACGCAGGGAGAGACCTTACAGAGAAAAGGCAGGAGGAAAGTAAGGAAACTACTGGTTGGCTATAGCTTAAAGCCCAGTTGGCGGGGCCGTTTGTGATTGTCCTTTGGTTTCAACTTTGAAACCTTGAGGCCTTTGCAGACTTCGATTTGGGTTTCCTTGTATAGGCCCTATGTGGGCAAAAGAGGGTGACATTGTCCAGGGGCTATGATCATAGGTTACATGCATGAGTGAAAGACTACAAGGAAGCACGCCCAATGTTAACAGGTGTTGGGAACTGGGTACTTCCGTTGTTGAGAATCACTGCTTCCTCTTTTTTACTTCTTCCTTCCTTTTCTCCTTCAGTCATTTTTAGCCAAGCCAGGGCAGGGAGTTGGAACTCACTCGATGAAGGATGAGGGCCATTCCTTGCCTCTGTCATCTTCAGAGTCCCTTGCACTTTGTGTCTCATCAGATACCAAAAGAGCTCTCCCCCAGGGTTGACTGGAGAGTCAGAGAGAGAGAGAACCCAGGTCTCCTGTATATCAGTCCAAATCTGGTTGGGTCTGTGCGGTCTGAACATGGGGGCAGGCCCGAGGGGTAGATGGGAGGCTGTGATGATGGGGTGTGCCCATATGGGGGTAGGAGGGTATTGGGCCTGTCCCCAGAGACCAGGGCTGGATCCCTACCCTCCGCCCCCTCCCACACAGGAACAGAGAGACACCCGAGCCACATGGCTTACAACCCGGTGATGCAGGGGAGGTGCCTGTGGGACACCTGCTCCTTGAAATGACCATCAAAATGCTCAAAGTGAAGTTTGTTCTCAAAATGACAAGGCAGAACACTACCAATCACAAATAGCCAACTAGGCTTTAAGCTATAGCCAATCAGTAGTTTACTAAGACTCTGGTCTTAGGGGGTGCCTGGGTGGCTCAGTGGGTTAAAACCTCTGCCTTCAGCTCAGGTCATGATCTCGGGGTCCTGGGATTGAGCCCCGCATCAGGCTCTCTGCTCAGTGGGGAGCCTGCTTCCCCCTCTCTCTGCCTGCCTGCCTCTCTGCCTACTTGTGATCTCTCTCTCTGTCAAATAAATAAATAAAAATCTTAAAAAAAAAAAAAAAAAAGACTCTGGTCTTAGGAGCATTTTGGAGGAGGAAGGGCCAAGTCTGGTTTAAAGTGGGTATTTCAGTGCAGCGACTTGATTAGAACTGGGTGAGTCATGTTACAGGATTTAGGATGGATGGATACAGCAAGGCAAGGGTTTGGAGGCAAAGATTTTGAACTCTTGGGAAATAAACTATCTTGACGTTCCGTATTGAAGAATCGTACAGTTTAATGTTCATTTAAGGCAGAAGTTTCTTAACCTTGACACTTTTGACATTTTGGGCTAAATAATTCCCTGTGGCTGGCTGGCCTGTGCATCGTAGGATATTAACAAAATCCCTGGCCCGTACCCACTAGATGCCAGTAGCCCTTCCCTCTGCAACAGTGGAAACCAAAAATGTTTCCAGGGTTGGGAGCAGGGAGGGAAGGACTTAAATTTAAATGAGCCTTCCAGGAAGTTCCTGGAATGAACAATAAAATTATTTGCAACTTTTACGGTCTTTGGCAAGAGTTTCCTATAATAGTAAAGTCAGTTAATAAAGACAGTGGACGAGTAAAGTCATGTTCATCTGGTGGGTGTAGAGGGCCTCAGTTCTCACCCTGGGGGTCCAGTCCAGCCTCCTGCTCCTGCCTCTCCCCTCTGGCTGTCTCTGGTCTGTGCAAGTCTCCCCTTCTGGTCTGCTTTTACCTAGAAGATACTACCTCTCTACAGCCAAGAACCAATAGCTTCTGAGAAGTGAGAACATGCCGTGGTGTTTTGAACCCTTAGCTGAAACGACAGACTTCACATTACTCCGTAAGTATCATTGCCCATTTTATACACAAGGAAACTGAGGCTCAGAGAAGTGAAGAGCGTTGCTGCTGTCACTCAGTGAATAGTGAGGTTGGAATCTGAATGCAAGGGTCTGACTCCAAACTAGGTAGCCAAATTTAGCTAACCTATGGTGTGGGACCTACTTACCTCAAAAAGTGTTGTTTGTCAGAAATTCGAATTTAATTAGGCGTTCTGTATTTTACCTGGTGACCCTACTTCATTGAACACCCCTTCTCTGGCCCCACTGGCGCAAGGCAAGGGGTGTGGGGTTCTGGCACAGAATGGATGGTTGGGGGCCAGGCCTGGGAGCGCAGGGAGCGGCGGTAGTGGAGGAGGTCGGGGTAAAGCCCGCACTTGGTCCCTGGTTTGAGCGACTGGCGAAGAGTGACCCCTGGTGGCCGCGCGCCGCCCTGCAGTCCCAGCAGCCCGGACCCGGCGGTGGGGCCCGTGCCTTTAGCGGCGGACATCTGTTCTGGGTTCTGACCTCTACCGAGAGGCGAGAGGCGAGAGCCGAGCGCACCCGGGGGCTCTGGGCAAGCGGGGCGGGCCAGGCTCAGAGCCACCTGCGAGCTTTTTGAATCCATTCGGCTGGACTGGAGGTCCGCTCCCCGCTCTGCGTCGGCCGCTCTATCGCCTCCAGGCGGCTGGCCTGCAAAGAGCAGATCCTCAGGCTCCTAAATCTTCCAGGGCCCAAAGGAAGAACTGCCGAAATTCTTCCCCCTATCTCCCTGCTGCGCACCGGGTCCCCTGACCCCCTTGCCCACTCCAACGTGCCAGGAGTCGAATCCTAACCGAAGGCAGCACCCAGGCGGCGCTCATGATTAAAACCAGTTTTGGGGAGTCCATTTCCAGGGCGGAGTTCTAGGAGTTACCTTTTTAGTACATGTGCTTGGTGTTAAGAGGGTCCATATGTCCTCCCTTGGAGACGTGTTTCTCCCCCAGATTTTCACTGTGTCCTACTCGGCAGGATGTTTCATGTTCTGAAGGTCACAAACACGGTCCAGGTGGGGCCCCCCTTTCTCAGGGCTGCTGAGGAGGCAGGCCTGGACAAAAACAGCCCCCCAGCACCCAGAGTGGCTTCCACCCCAGGCCCCAAGGAAGCCCACGTGCTGGCCCTTTCCTCCGAGGACTGCAGAGGCCAGAATATCTTGGGGTAGTGGTGAGGGTGTCTTCCCAGGGGCTCCTCTGCTGACTGGACCCGGCTGACTTGTCCTACTCTTGTATGGGTGTTTGGCCCTAGAGGTGTCACTGGCAGGACCCATTCAGGTCTCTGCACGCAGCCCAGGGCCCTACAGAACTGGGATCGAGCCCCGTGTGAGGCTCCTTGCTCAGTGGGGAGCCTGCTTCTCCCTCTCCCTCTGCCTGCTATTCCGCCTGCTTGTGCTCTCTCTCTCTCTGTCAAAAAAAAAAAAAAAAGAACTTCAGAGAGGCCCCACTCTGGTGCCTGATGGCTCATTCTCCTTCTTCCCTCCATGTGTATTCTCCACCCACCTCCTCCCTACCCGCAAGCTGACCGCTTCCCCAGGGCTCCCTTGTCTTCGGGCTTCGGATTTGGGTCAGTCAGGAGGGGAGGGTCACTAGCAAGAGATGGGGGACGGAGTTGCCTCCCACCCTCCCCACCGCTGTTCCGGGGGGCCAGCCGTGGCGGTGTTTCCCTACCTGAGGCCACAGCTCAGTGGATGCTCTTTCCTACAGCTGCAGGTCTCCCGCAGTTCCAGTTCTGGGAAGGGCTCTTTTCCTTGCCCTTTAAGGCCTAAGGGTAGTGGCTTGAGGGAAAACCTTTCTTAGGTTAAGTCCCTGGGGGCCTGCAAATTAAACTAACAAAAGACAGATTAACAGGAGAAAAGGCACACCATTTATATTAATATTTGCATGCAAGGGCATTCCCGGAAAAGAAGTAAAATTCAGAAAAGTGTTTGACTCCTGGGGCTTCAATACCATTTTAACAAAGGAAGGAGGGTTTGGTCTTGAAGGGATGATAAATTGCAGGGTAGTGACAAAGAAATACATGGGGGAAACTACTAGAAGATACCAGTTATTTCAGTAAGTTTTGTGTATGCAGATTCATCTTCGTGCTGATTCTGTCTCTGATGGTAAGAGTTACTCCTGATCCAGGAGAGGGGGACACCTTCCCTAGGGAATGGGTACCCTACTTTTAGGTGAATTAAGGCGAGGACAAAGAACTCTTCCTGCATCTGTTGATTCTCAGCTGTCTTCAGCTCAAAATAATCCTCATGGTAAAGTGACATATTCTGAGGTGCCATCTCCTGGTCCCTTCACTTACTACTGCTTACCCCGGCGTGCTTCATTACCATCCGTCACTGGTTGCGCTTTACCCTGCCCACACCATCGCAGCAGCCCCTTGTGAGGCTGTGTGTCTTGCTAGGGTAGTAGAATGCCAAAGCCAGCCTCACGTTTGCAGCATCAAACATACACGTGCAGTGCCGAGGACACGTACAGCTGGAAACCCAGACCCTCCGGGCCCTTGCAGCCTAGCGGCAGAAAGACACCTTGACAGGGCAGGAGGCTGTGGTCGGAACTCAGAGAGCCCCCCAGCCCTGCCTGGAGGGTCAGGGCAGCTTCAGGAAGAATAAGGAAGGACGAGCCAAGTGGAGGAAAGCAGACAGGGAGGAGCAGCAGCGTGCACGACAGGCTGAAGGCAGAGATGTCATGTGTCAGGCACCAAAATGGCCACAGGAAGGCTGGCCTGGAAGAAGATTGGTCATTCAGCATGACCTCAGCAGACCGTGTGCCCCTTCTAGTGCTGGGACCTTGTTCTCGGGCACCTCCAATCTGATTGGGGAACTGCATCTATGACCCAGAGGGCATCCATCTTGAAAGGACCCAGATGAGGGCCAAGCAGTAAGTGCTGAGGATGTTCCAGCTGTGGGCGCGTGTGCACACGCGTGTGTGTGTTGGGGAAGGGGTCCTGCCAGACATGATTTGTGCTTTTATTTTATTTTATTTTTTTAAGATTTTATTTATTTGACAAAGAGAGAGAGATCACAAGTAGGCAGAGAGGCAGGCAGAGAGAGAGGGGGAAGCAGGCTTCCCGCCAAGCAGAGAGCCCGATGCGGGGCTCGATCCCAGGACCCTGAGATCATGACCTGAGCCGAAGGCAGAGGCTTTAACCCACTGAGCCACCCAGGCGTCCCACTATACCCATTTTTAAAAGTTAAATTCATTTTGTATTATTGAGTTTTGTGAGTTCTCTGTATATTCTGGATTCCTTTATCAGATATACATTTTGCAAACAGTCTCTCCCAGTTCGTGGCTTGTCTTTTCATTCTTTTAACAGTATCTTTAGAATAAAAGAAATTCTTAATTTTGATGAAACTCAGGTTCTTAATTTTTTCCTTTTAAGGGTTCCGCTTTTCCCGTGGTATCTCCGAAATCTCAGAGTAACCCAAAGCCGCAGTGTTTCCTCCTAGAAGTTTTATATTTATGTCTATGCCTATGATCTGTTTGAGCCCATTTTTTATAGGGTACCAAGTATGGATCAAGGCTCTTTTTTTTTTTTTTTAATTTATGACTTTTTTTT